>ML426445.1:0-52883 GCA_005239525.1 Nicotiana knightiana | reverse complement strand
TATATATATATATATATATATATATATATATATATATATATATATATTCCATGTACCCTAGAGTTGCCGACGTCTTGGCATATGTAACTTCTCCATGTTGCCGACATGGTGGGCATTGCTTCTTGTTTCTCTTCTTCAAACCGTGTGTTCATTTTAACATTTAGTATCAAAAGTTTACAGGTTCGATTAACTAAGTTCGTTGAGGAAGGTGCAATAGTCCGGCCGGTTGTTTTGTGCATTTGAATTCCATTTTCTTTTTTGAGACTTTTCGTATGTGTATTGTGGTGCACATATATATATTCGATTAATCAAGTTAGTTGGTTTCGTTTCGCCGAAGTTTTGGAATAATTTGGATCCATTAGTTCTTGGTTTAGAAGCTTAAGTTTGAAATGTTGATCGATGTTTGACTTTTGTGAAAACGATCTGAAATGGTATTTTGATGGTTCCAATAGGTTCGTATAGTAATTTCGGAATAAGGCGTATGCCCAGAATTTAATTCGGATGTTCCTAGGTTGATTTGGCTTGTTTTGCCGAAAGTTATCAATTTGAAGGTTTAGAAATTCCTTAAGTTTGACCGTAATTTAACTTTATAGCTATCGGGTTCGGATAGTGGCTTCGAAACTTGTAGTAGGTTCGTATTGTCATTTGGAACTAGTATGCAAAGTTTGGTATCATTCCGAGTTGGTTTGATAGGTTTCAGACGCTTGACTGTGATTCTTGAGTTTCATTGTGATTTTTATGTGCATTGGTGTCTGATTTGTAGTTTCAGATGTTATTTTGGTGTTTTCATCTCATGAGTGAGTTCGTATGATAGTTTTAGACTTGTGCGGATGTTTGGTGTGGAGCCCCGAGGTTCGGGTGAGTTTCAAGCGTACTTTGGATTGGATGAACTTGTTTCAGGTTGCTGGTGTGCTGGTGCTGCAGTTATCACAATTGAGAGCATCATCATCGCAATTGCAAAGAGGGTAAGGGAGGTCAGCACCGCAATTGCAAAAAGGACAGGGGAGGTTTAGATATCTCGTATTGCATTTGTAAAGTCAGTGTAAAGTTGGGTTAGGTCGCATTTGCGACAATTTGATCGCTTTTGCGAAGTAGGCTGCAATCGCAATTGCAGCCTTTATCGCAATTGCGACATCTTGGTGGATTGTCAGGGTTTGCTTTTGTGATCCCTGCGTCGCAATTGCGAACCCCCAAGTCGCATTTGTGACATCCGCTGCTGATCAAAAGGTTGGAACTTCGGGACTTAGCTTCATTTATCATATTTTTTAACTCAAGACTCGGTGGGGGACGATTTTGAGGAGATATTTTTATATACAACTATTGGCTAAGTGATTTTGATCTATTTTTTATTATATTACATTTTTTAATGAGATTTAACATCTAAATCGTGAGAAGCTAAGAGAATTTTTTAGAAATTTTGTCTATTTCTTGAGAAATGAAAATTTGAGATTTGAGAGTCGAATTGGATTCAGATTTTAAAATAAAATACATATATGGACTCGTAGGGTTATGAGTAATTGATGTCGTGCTATATTCTATATATTTTGATGTTATTCACCCTACTTTCTTGTTGTTTGGATGCTAATTTGTGTGACAATTTAGCTTAATTGATTTTTTTTACATGTAGGAACACTTGGACATGAAATGGTACCTCAAAGCTACAAAATAGAGCAATAAAAGGAGACGTTGCAAGGCAATGAAAAGTCACAGCCTTAGACAGTGCAACACTTTGTCCAAGGCATTATCATTGGTGCTTCCGATGGCGCCTCGCAGGGTAATGTTGGCGCCTCTGATGCCGCCTTGCGATGTAGTTTGGCGCCTCTGACGATGCCCCGCATCGACGATGCGTATACGAGCCACTTTTATTTCCTCCTTAACTTTGGACATGTATACTTTAACTCTACTTTATAAAAACCTCGTAAACTTAGTTTTTAGAAGGGGAGACATTATTGGAGAGGCTAAAGGCAACATAACACTCTGGAGCACGGATCACAAGAGTTTTTCTCTCCGTTCTCTTTAATTTATAGTTTAATTCGTTGAATATGACTATGATTGTTTATACAATTATAAGCGGCTAAACGATTTAATCTAGGGTTTGATAGAACCTCTTGGAGGATGAATTCTTTTTACGTTTTAATATTATTTTGTCTTTGAATATCTCTGTACACATATAAATTTTATTAAAATTAAATCCATAAAACAATTTGCACTATATTTTAAATTCAAGATATATTAGTTCAAATAAATTTATTGGGCTAATATAATTGGATTAGTTATATAAGTCCAACCTATATGGATTAAATAAATAAATCTTAATTCATTGGGCTAGCCCATTTAATTGTGCTACAAACGATGAGCCCACTTCATTAGGCCCAATATACCATCTTCCTAGAGGTCCAGTTTGGCGCTACGTGTCAAATGATGTGGCGCGCCAAATCAAACGGAAGATCCAATAGGATCATGCCACGTGTCAAAATGACAAGGCATTCTAAGTCAAATTAAAGGGCCAATGAAACCGCGCCATGTATGCAAGTGACATGTTCTGGCCAATCAAATGCAACCATGTCACACTTCAATTTGATTGGTCGGAAAGAGTTTGTTCTTATCACAACTCCTCCCTTCCACAACTATAAATAGGGGTCTTCATAACTCAGAAAAGACACCAGAAGTTATAACAAGAAGCAAGAGGGAGCTCTTGGATCAAACGCTGCGGATTTCTCTAAAAGCTACAAGCATTCAAGTGTTCTAAGGATTAAAATATCAAGACGAAGATTCAAGAACAAGCTGCAAGCCCTTGGATTAAAAGTACGTCAAGATCAAGATCAATCTTCAAGCACTTGGATTAAAATCAAATAAAATTCAAGATTAAGCTCAAAAGCTCTTTCTATTTACTGTTGGAAAGAAGAATCAGAGGTTTCAAAGAGATTGTAACACTCATATTATTTGAAATAAATTACTACGATTGTTGCGATATTTTTCAGTCTTGATTATATCGATGCAAATTTATTGTCTACAAATTCTGGCATGCCCAGTGGGACAATCTCTACCTCACATCTCAACTTTTCAATCATCAAAGTTCAAGAACAACGAAATGGATTCCAAGAAAATCAACTCAAGTTCAACTTCCGCCAAGGCTACTAATTCCAGGTTCTATGCTGATATGGAAAACATACTCGGAGTTACCTTTGGAAGCTTTGGGCCAGTTACGAGGAGCAAAGCAAGCTTGTTAGGACAACAAGCACCCCAAGTGCCATCCGCAAGATCTTCCACAAACACACCGGAAGGAGGAAGCGATGTTACTGAAAAGATCAAGAAGACTCTTGCTCTACTTGACCTCTCCGGATCCAAGCACTCTTCTGTGAAGGAATATGATGACACTTCAAGTGATGGATCCTTCCCACTTACACCACAGAGCGTGAGCCAATCAAGGATCAATCTGCATGGAAATTCGTGCTACTCTCCATCATCCACAACAATCATGCAAACCATGGTGACAAACACTTCATATGTGGAGGAGCAGTTGGCAAACTTAATGGAAGCAATCGCTAGCTTGACAAAATGCATGCAAAAATCAAGATGCTAGAATTGACAAGATAACAAATAGGGTCGGAATCTTGATGGAATAAGAATCTACCCATGCACCCGGCAAACTCCCAGAAGTTCAAGAGATTGATCCTCCCCCAAAATAAGTTGCATCCAATAAGGCTATCCCTATCTCGTCCGAAGGGATGATTCCAATCGATCAACTGAAGGAGTTCATCAAAGGAACTATCAAAAGCAAGTACGAAGTTGCTACCAAGTCTTCCCTTACATACGCGAAGCCGTACACTGCAAGGATTGATATGTTGAAGATGCCCGTTGGCTATCAACCTCCAAAATTTCAACAGTTTGATGGTAAAGGCAATCCAAAGCAACATGTGGCGCACTTCGTTGAGACATGCAACAATGCTGGAACTTATGGAGATTGCCTCGTCAAGCAGTTTGTCCGCCCTAAAAGGAAATGCCTTTGATTGGTACACGGACCTCGAGGCTGGACCTGTTGATAGTTGGGATCAATTAGAGCAAGAATTCCTCAATCGCTTTTATAGCACGAGACGTACTGTGAGTATGATAGAACTCACAAATACTTGTCAACGAAAGAGTGAACAAGCTGTCGACTTTATCAATCGTTGGAGAAATGCAAGCCTCAATTGTAAAGACAGGCTTAGTGAAGCTTCTGGCATAGAGATGTGCATCCAAGGTATGCATTGGGTATTGCATTATATCTTTCAAGGTATCAATCCTAGCGCATTTGAAGAACTTGCAACTCGTGCCCATGACATGGAGTTGAGCATGGACTCCGCTGGAAATGAAAGGCTTCCCATCTATGAACCTCGCAAAGGGAATGACAAGCAAGAAGTCAGAAAATGGAGCAAGTTTATACCAAGATCCGAAAATAAAGAAGGTATGAATGTCAGCACATCACCTGCAAAGTTCGCGATGAAAGTGAGCAAGAAGTAGAGTATGAGATCCACTCCGTTTCAAGATAATCCAAGTGGAAAGTTGACTCTACAAGAAATGCAAGAGAAAGATTACCCATTTCTGGATTCTGATGTTCCGGCTATTTTTGAAGAACTCCTCGAGTTAAATCTCATTGAGCTTCCGGAGATGAAGCGGCCAAATGAAGCTGGGAGAACAAATTACCCAAATTACTGCAAGTACCATCGACTCGTGAGACACCCTCTAGAGAAGTGCTTTGTCTTCAAGGACAAAGTTATGGACTTGGCTAGTGAAAAGAAGATCGTGCCTAAAGATGAGAAAGAAAGCGCAAACCAAGTTTCTATCACCTTTGGCTCATTCAGTCTAGATGAATTATGCAGTTTTAAAGAAAGTAAAGATGAAGAATTACTGGAAAACCAAAAAGTTGAAGACCATCAACCTGAAGACGATGGAGGTTGGACGTTGGTAACTCGTCGTAGGCGTCACAAAAGGAGCCCACGAAAAGGATCAATGGAACAGCCAACAAGGATCATTATGGTGAAAAGACCTAGGAGATGGAACCCAGTTAAGCACTTAAAGGAAATAAAAGTGGAGGTATAACACCCTCAGAAGCCACGACATCCAGTGACCTTGGAGTAATTTGTACCAAGTTGGTTCCGCACAAAGATTTCCCATGGGGGTATTGATGCCTCTTGTTTCCATACTGATGAAGGGAAAGAAAAGAATGATGACCTACCATTGGAACCATCTTCATAAAAGCTCATCGACTCCACTCCTCAAGAAGTTAATGCTTGTGAGGAAAAAGTCACATTCACAAGTGACGATCTTCTGCTAGGTGACACTCCTCATAACCGCCCATTGTACCTAGTTGGTTATATGCGTGATGAAAGGGTAAACCGAATTCTCGTTGATGGAGGATCCTCAGTGAACATTTTTCCAATTCACACTGTGAAACAACTTGGTATTACCATGAACGAAAGAAAGTCGTGTGATGATCCAAGGATTCAACCATGGGGGGAAAAGAGCCATAGGCGTGATCAGGCTGGGAATCACGATTGAAAATATGCAATCAAGTGCATGGCTTCATGTGATAGATGCGAATACTTCATACAATGTCTTACTTGGAAAGCCTTGGATACATGATAATAAAGTAGTTCCGTCCACCTACCATCAATGTTTAAAATACTACGAGGATGAAGTCGATAAGACGATAATTGCCGATGATGCGCCATTCACCGAGGCAGAGTCACACTTCTTTGATGCAAAGTTCTACTTGAAAAACCACATTGTGAAGGAGCTAAAAGTTGATGATGACATAAAAATCAAGAATGACGAGCCCATAGCTAAAAGAGCTGAGTTAACTATCGGTAAAGCCAAAGTTGTTACTAAGGAGGTACAACCCAACGTGAATAAATCTCATGGAGGGGATATTTCATCTTATGGAAAGAAAGCAAGTCCTAAGCTCCGATATGTCCCTAAAAGGACGAAAGACGAGGGCGAATCTTCTAATCTCCAAACCAACACACTAAAGGAGTTAAGTCTTCCGGTGAAACGAATTGAGGCAGTAAAGTTGTCCTCGAAGCCGCTTGCAGGGTTTGTAGCTCAAAATCGTTTGCATAATGTGGCACTCCCTACAAAGCAAACAGATGAAGGCTTTGATCCTAACACTTACAAGTTATTTGCAAAAGATGGATACAATCCCGATGAGCCGTCAAAATTAGGGAAGCCCCTATAAGAAGATGTAACGAGGCAACCACACGAAGGTTTGGGATAGAAGCAACCGTCACCAGTGTGCATCTCTATCAGAACGGAGAATAGAAATCACATCACTGTAGAAAACAAATCTGCCGCTTCTAACATGTCTTCTGTTTTTGACAGACTTGGAAAATCAACTGTGAGGACTCCCGTATTTGATAGATTGGGTCCATTAAAGAAGGTGAATAAGTTCCAGAGAAATTATCAAAATACAAGAACACCCGTTTCGCCCAAAATTCAGAAGATCTCTAAAGATTTCCAAAGTTTGGTTCCTTCTAGAATGAGGCGACAAACAAAAGTCATGGTTTCTTGTGATAAAGTATTGAAAGTGAAGCCATACATTGTGGTCTACACTAAAGAATGTGATGACGAAGAAGAAAGTGTGGGTTCTTCATATCATGTCACTGTACAAGGAGAGAACAGTGTTCCATCTTCAATGGAGGATAATGCAGAATTGGTGGATGTTTCACCATGTTATCATATATCCTTCAATGATTGGGACCTTCGAGAAGACGAAGATGCAAAAGATGCTCCGCCAGAAGTTGAAGAAGGGGTGAAGGCAACGATTGATGCCTTAAAAGAAGTTAACCTTGGCACTGATGAAGAACCAAGACCCACCTACCTAAGTGCTTTACTAGAAGTTGATGAAGAAAGCACTTATATTGAGTTAGTCAAGGAGTTTAGGGATGTATTCGCTTGGAGTTACAAAGAAATGCGTGGCTTGGACCTTAAAGTGGCAGTCCATCACCTTGCGGTCAAGAATGGCACTCGTCCTGTTAAGAAAGCTCAAAGGCGCTTTAGGCGGGACTTGGTTCCCCTGATTGAAACCGAAGTTAACAAACTCATTGAAGCGGGATTTATTCGGGAGGTTAAATACCCAACATGGGTTTCAAGTATTGTCCTTGTAAGGAAAAAGAATGGCCAGATTCGAGTATGTGTTGACTTCAGGGATCTCAACAATGCGTGTCCCAAAGATGAATTCCCGCTTCCTATTCCAGAACTGATGATCGATGCTACTACTGGTTACGAAGCAATGACTTTCATGGACGGTTCGTCGGGCTATAACCAAATCCGCATGGCACCAAAAGATGAAGATACTGCATTCCGCACCCCCAAGGGTATTTATTGCTACAAGATGATACCTTTTGGCTTGAAGAACACTGGTGCTACATACCAAAGGGCTATGCAGAATATTTTCAACCATCTTCTCCATAAGAATGTCGAATGCTATGTTGACGACTTGGTGGTAAAATCAAGAAACAAGGGCGACCACTTGAAAGACTTGAGAATGGTATTTGAGTTGCTCCGGAGGTACCAACTTAGGATGAACCCATTAAAATGTTCCTTTGGTGTTACTTCTGGAAAGTTCCTTGGTTTCATTGTCCGACATCAAGGGATCGAAATTGATCAAGCCAAAGTGGATGCTATTTTGAAAATGCCTAATCCTCGGGATATTGAATTGAAAAGTCTGCAAGGAAAGCTAGCATAACTTAGGAGATTAATCTCGAACCTAGCTAGAAGGTGCCAGCCATTTAGTCGCCTCATGAAGAAAGGCATTCCTTTCAAGTGGGACCAAGCTTCTAGCAACGTTTTCGAAAGTATCAAAGCCTACTTGATGAAGCCTCCAGTTTTAGCATCTCCTATACATGGAAAGCTATTGATACTATACATTGTGGCGCAAGAAAGTTCTGTTGGAGTATTGTTGGCCCAAGAAAATAGTGAGGGGAAAGAAAACTCCCTTTACTACTTGAGCAGGATGATAACACCAAATGAGATGAATTATTCTCCAATTGAAAAGTTGTGTTTGGCACTAGTCTTCTCAATTCAAATGTTGAAGCACTACTTTCAAGCTCATGTTGTCCGTCTTGTTTCCAAAGTAAATCTCATCAAGTTCGTGATGTCAAAACCTGTTCTTAGTGATAGACTAGCGAGATGGTCTCTCCAATTTCAACAATTCGAGATCTTGTACATCCCTCAAAAGGCTGTAAAAGGACAAGCATTGTCAGACTTCTTGGCCAGTCATCTGATACCTGATGACTGGGAGCTAACTGACGAACTACCTGATGAGGATGAAATGGTCGTTGAAGTTCAACCTCCATGGAAGATGTACTTTGATGGTGCTGCGCATCGTGGGGGAGCTGGTGCTGGCGTAGTATTTGTCACTTCCCAAGGTGAAGTCTTGCCCTACTCCTTCACCTTGACACAACTCTGTTCCAAAAATGTTACTGAGTATCAAGCATTAATACTTGGGCTTGAAATGGCCGTTGATATGAAGAAATTGCAGTTACAAGTCTTTGGTGACTCCCAGTTAGTGGTCAATCAGCTTTTGGGGAATTACGAGGTTAAGAAGCCTGAACTAGGCCCATATCATGATTATGCTAAAAAGTTAATGGGGTGGCTCGATGATGTGACTATTCAACATGTGCCAAGGAAAGAAAATAAGAAGGTTGATGCTTTAGCTACCTTAGCTTCATAGTTAACCCTGCCTGATCAAGCGCAAGTTACTGTCTGCCAAAAATGGTTAGTACCGCCACTAAATGAGGTTGCAGGTGAAGAAAATAAACTCAAGCATCTTGTCGCTGTTTCTGAAGTTGAGAAAGAAGAATGGCGACAACCCATTATCGACTACTTGTGCTATGGGATACTTCCAAAAAATCTGAGGAGAAGGACTGAAATCCATCGTCGTGCACCTCGCTTCCTTTACTACAAATACACTTTATACAAAAGGTCATTCGAGGGATTACTCTTGCTATGCTTAGGGGAAGAAGAAGCACTCCAAGCTTTGCAAGAGGCACATTCAGGGGTATGTGGGTCGCACCACTCTGGACCAAAGCTCCACTTCCATATAAAAAGGATGGGATATTATTGGCCAATGATGGTAAAATACTGCTTGGACTACGCTCGAAGATGCAAGGCTTGTCAATCCATGCGAATTTTATTCATCAACCTCCTGAAGTGTTGCACCCGACTGTTGCATCCTGACCGTTCGACGCTTGGGGATTGGATGTTGTGGGACCATTGCCGAAGTCTTCTGGTGGGCACTTATACATCTTGGTTGCAACTGACTACTTCTCACAATGGGCTAAAGCTGTTTCTCTTAAGGAGGTAAAGAAGGAAAATGTTGCAAGTTTCATCCGAGTAAACATAATCTATCGATTTGGCATTCGTCGTTACATGATAACGGATAATGGAAATCCATTCGACAATAGGTTGATGAACAAGATTTGTGATCTCTTTCGCTTCAAGCAACGTAACTCTTTGATGTACAATGCTGCCACCAATGGCCTAGCTGAGGCATTCAACAAAACTTTATGCAACCTATTGAAGAAAGTCGTCACCAAATCCAAACGAGATTGGAATGACCGTATGGAAGAAGCTCTATGGGCATATAGGACGAATCACCGCACGCCAACACAAGCAACTCCGTATTCACTCGTTTATGGAGTCGAAGCCGTCTTGCCACTTGAGTGTCAAATGCTTTCATTATGACTGGCTATTCAAGAAGGGATCACTGATGAAAAAAATGCTCGACTTCGATTAGTAGAGTTAGAGGCTCTTGATGAGAAGAGGTTGGAGGCCCAACAAAGTCTTGAATGCTATCAAGCTCGATTGTCTCGTGCCTTCAATAAAAGAGTTCGCCCGAGATCCTTTCAAGTAGGAGATCAAGTCCTTGCCATAACAAGACCCATTATCACTTCCCATAAACTGTAGGGAAGTTCACTTCAAAATGGGATGGGCCATATGTCATGCAAAAAGCCTATTCAAGTGGGGATTACAAGCTGGTTGATGTAGATGGCATGAGAATCGGCCCTATAAATGGCAAGTTTTTGAAGAAGTACTATTCTTGAAGTTGCAACGCTCCTTAATGCATGAGCCTAAACTGCATATTCCTACACTCCTGGTCTGCATGAGTCTAAACTGTGTACGGCCCACCCAAAAAAATAAGGGGTCCGCTAGGTTGAAAACCTCGAAAGAGGCGGCCTAGGCAAAAGTTAGGACATAAAAAAAAAAAAGAGGGCTCGCTAGGTTGAAAACCTCGAAAGAGGCGGCCTAGGCAAAAGTTAGGACATAAAAAAAAAAAAGAGGGCTCGCTAGGTTGAAAACCTCGAAAGATGCGGCCTAGGCAAAAGTTAGGACATAAAAAAAAAGAATGTCCGCTAGGTTGAAAACCTCGAAAGAGGCGGCCTAGGCAAAAGTTAGGACATAAAAAATTAAAAAATGAATAAATAAAAAATAATTCTACCCATTCTGAACTACGGTATGACTTGATCCTCTTCACCGAGGTACGTAGGCAGCTTAGAGTTTCATTCTGAGTTCAGTCTCATAAGTTCAAAAGATACATAATCCCCCGATCGTTGTCCAAATGAAGTACAATGGAATGTCATTCATTCAATCAGTATTTGAAAAACGAGCTGGAATACCATTCTTCTGTTAAACTTTAGATCCCATCTGATTTTGAAGGGGGCAAGCCGCAATAGTAAATTTCATGTTCCTACAATAAAATGATTAATGTCTTTTAGGGGGATCCGTTATGCCCTCATGTTCGCCAAACCTTCAAGTTTTTTTGGTGAGCCTTCACAGCGTTTCAAATTCAGTGAGATTTGAACCCAAGATATTTGGTGAGAATGAAGCTCTTAAAATTCAATTTTTGACAATTAAAAAGGTCATACAATCTCTAGGCTTTCACACCAAGATACAAAATTTTGGTGAAGTCGCGCTAATTTGGAACTGTCGGCATATCAGAAACCGATGTCGACTTTGGAATATAATCTGAAACTATACTTAAGGAAATAAATTTTTCATTTTGAATATGTTATAGAGTTGGAAGTTAAGTTTCCAATGGATCAAACGATTCGTGATTTCGACATTCCTACATCAAGATACATATATTTTGGTGAAGTTGTGCAAATCCGAAATCATCGACGTAACAGAATTTAGAGTTATATTCAAAATAATATATGGGATGATTCTCAAAGTTTTTGATTCCAAATTTTGGATATATATTAGATCTTGAAGTTTAGTTTCCATAAAATCAAACAGTTCATAATTTCGACATTTCTACATCAAGATATGATAGTTTTGGTGAAGCTGCGCAAATCTGAAACTATCCACATGTCAGAATTTAATGTTTGATTCAAAATAATATCTCGGACGATTCTCAAATTATTTGATTCCAAAATTTTGGATATGTCCTAGATCTCGAAATCTATTTTTCATAAAATTAAGCGGTTTATGATTTCGACATTCATACACCAAGATATAATTTTTTTAGTGAGGCTGCACAAATCTGAAATTTTCAACGCGGTGGAATCTAAAGTTGGTTTCAAAATATTACCTGCGGCGATTCTGAACGTGTTTGATTCCGAATTTTGGATATGTCTCGAATTTTAAAGTCTAGTTTATAAAATAAAACTAAATGGCCCATATTATTAACGTTCTCACATTGAGATATATATCTCCCACCACAAAAGGTGCAAAGATGATGAACAATATTATCCTCAAAGAAGGAGGATGTATTTCCAAATACAGAGTACTTCGAGACATGAACGCCAACAACATTTAAAAAAAAATAAAAAAGAAGCTAAGTTCCATCAAGGGGGTATCAATACATCATAATAAGCAAAAAACTATTGATATTGAACTGCAAAGGAAGAAGGGGCATTAATGAAAACGCGTGATATAAAATAAAATAGATAGAGTTTGCATTCCTAAGAAAAGCTACTAGTTAATCAAATGCGGAAAAAAAAGGCGGATAAAATACTCCATATTGACTAATCTAAACACAAATTGTAATTGACCAAGTCTTTTTTTAGAGTTGCCTCTAGGTGTTGTTTCTTCATCTCCACGTCGGCAAAGTCATCAGCAGTTTCCAAGGAAACATCAGAACATCTACGGTACTCCTCTTCAGTAGATAAGACTCTAGATTCAATCTCTTCAACCTCTTTCTTGGCAACACCTCGAAGAGCTCTTAACTGTTTCACCTTCTCCTTGGCCTCTTTGAGAGATCGTCTGGCAGCAGATAATTTCTCGGCCTTCTCCCCTTTCTCAATCAAGACAAGATCAAGTTGTTCCTTGGCGTTTAAAAATGACTCTGATTTTTCAACATCCACAACCTTGTCATAAAGAGTTGATCGTGCCTGGTCATATGATGTGGCAAGCTCAAAGAAAGACGTCAATAGTCCTTTTAGAGGGGAAATATCCACACCCTTTCCGTCCATCTCCTCGAGAATTACTTCAATCTCGAATTGAAGAGAAGAAGCATTGTCTGCGGTAAGGTCCTTGAGTTTGGCATGAATTTTAGCCCAGGCATTTAGAATGAAATCCTTGCGAAGAGTCAAGACGACCTTTCTTCCATCAAAGATAGACATGGTTGGTGCTGATCGTTGGTGAAAATTAGGCCCCGATTTCGCTCCAAGACTAGGAATGGAAGTTGCCTCTAGGTCTGACTTAGCTATTGGAAGTGATTTCCTCGAGTCTGGCTCCACGACAGATTCACTACTACCTTGGGGGTTGCTTTGGTGGGACACCATTGATATGTGAACACCATTTTCCTGCATAGAAAAGGATATATGATCAGTTAAACTACTTGGATATTATAGAATAATATGAAGGTTTTAATCTTTACCTCTTTGATAGCCGTCAAAGTCCTTGAAGCACTACCGATGCTATCAGTAATCTCGACTACACCCAAATTCACATCTCCTTGTTTGTTAGAATATGGCTTCACCCGCTTGAAGTTTTGATCTCCATGACTACTATCACTCTCGTTTTGGGACGGACGTTTGTTGGAGGTTGGAACAATGGTACCTAATGGAAAGGAACCCTCGTTGGCTTGATGAGCCCGAACAAGGACCTTCTTTTGAACTTCTTTATATGGAGGTCCCTTAACAACGCATGGTACAACCACTTTGAATTTTAAAGTAGGAGGCTTTCCCTCCCTGTTATGCTCTTGAGGTGTGATCTCTGAAGGCGTAGTAGTAATTGGCCCAGCGGTATTCACTAAAGATTGCAAGTAGTTTTCAAGGAAGCGTCCATGCACTCTTTCCCACCAAGACTTATAATCGAACGAGAAATGCTTCTTCATCTTGGGCATAATAGGGGGAAATGTGGCATTTGACCTACTTTTAGACAAAACACAAATTCGTAAAAGTTCCAATCCTTTGTCTAAAGAGCATTCATGAAAATCTTGATCCAAGCGACCGAGGATGTCTTGATAAAAACTGAATTGTCGACTGAAATGATGAGGGCTATAAGGCTCCACGATGAAGGTCGATCCATTTCTTAAAGGAAGGTAATTTGAGCGAATACTCATAAAATAATTTGACTCGAACTCTTCCTCGTTGCCATCATCACGATAATAATACGGTTGAGGATTACTTGGCATTGTGGAAGTCCATACGGCACTTTCTCCACCATGAATATGTTTTCTCGTGTCATCATTCCCAAAGTATCTCGATGTTCCCTCACCTGTGTATATGGCCATCAGAGGAGTAGCCGGCCTATTCATTAGAGCAAAATGAGTCTTGAAATAGCAGGCCAACCAACCGTACACATAATTAATTGGAAAGTAAACTCTAGAAGAATCAAGTGGTGAGCCATTTAAAATTGTGTTTAATCCCCTGTAACTGCTAGCTAAGACTGGAACAATGAGGTTAATTCTTTGCCCACACGCTAGAAGGCCTGCAATCTTGAAAGTCTCAGGCCGAATAAAGTCGCCTTCTTTTGTAGGGAGCGCAAAGACACATAACCAACATGATAAAAAAGCAGCCAAGTATACTTCGTCTTTCTTTTAACTTCCAACGCCAAGTTTAACAAATAATGTATCTTCAACTTCTGACCAATTGACCATTTTACCTATGGCTCCAGTAGGGTTGTGTGTTGATTTGGGACGAGCTCACTTCTTTTCTTTTCTCACTGGAGGTTGTTTATACTTTAAAATCTTTTTGCTCCAGAACTCGATCTATCTTCTTACAGGGACGTTATGATTTTTAGCGTTTCCCTCTCGGAGTTGGTGATATGCATCAAACAGTTGATGACATGCTTGTGGAAGGAACATTTTATCCTTGTCGTAAGCACCTGTAAGTTCTCGAGTATTTTGAATAACTTTCTCATAAGTAGATCCCATTAAAGGCAGACCCCCAATAGTGCACAAATCCCAAAGGGATATGGATAACTCTCCAACTGAGGTAAGTAACGTATTTGTTAGAGGACACCAAGCCTCACAAAAGGCTTGTGTGATACTTGTAGAATGATCATAAGTAAACAATGAGGCATAACCAACATCGTAAATATTGATGGCCCTCAATACTCGATGGTTACTTCTAAGAATATCTTCGGTCCACTCCCAATAGTCGGGGATATAATAAAATTCGCCACCAAAAGTTAAGGAATCACTCCAGTATACTTCTCCTTTGAGGATTCGTCGTCCTAAGCATGGGAGGGAACTTGCCACATTTTTAACTTTGTGATTATGGGAATGAAGAGTCCATGTCTTGAATTTACGTTTGGTGTTTTCGAAGGTCCAATCTACCAAACGAAATGGATTTTGCAAGGATGGCCACGAAGTTGCATATAAGCCGGTCAATGATGTATCAACTAGTAATCTGGTCTCCGTTTTACTATCCTTGTGCTCTGAAATTACAAGGTACTTGGACGTGGAGGAAGAGCATGCTGAGTCTTTGAAGTAAACCATGTTCAAGCTGCAAAAAAAAAAAAAAAATTCGTTAGTACCTAAGTCAAAAGGGAAGAGTAGCAATCGTGATCTTGAAAGAAAGCATGGATAAGTAAAATTTCGCCTTCAGACGTAAAAAAAAAAAAAAAGAAGAAAAGGAATGTCTATGTCCAACTTTTTATTTTAAAGGTTTTCGTTGCGAACTTTTAAAGGTGTTCGTCTCGAACTTTTAAAGGAATTCGAATTTATAAAGGTTTTCGTTGCGAACTTTTAAAGGTATTCAAAAATTTTAAGGTATTCATTTTGAAATTTTAAAAGGCGTATGTTTCGAACTTTTATAGGTGCTCGTGGCAAGTTTTAAAGGATCCCCACTACGGACTTTTAAAGATTTCTACCACGAACTTTTAAAGGTCTTCGTTTTGAACTTTTAGAGATCTCGACCACGAGTCGCCGCAAATTTTAAGGGTATTCAGCGCAAGCTTGTAAGGGCCTTCACTACAAATTTTAAAGATCTTTGCTCGAACTTTTATGGGTCTTTGCCGCAAATTTTAAAGGTTTTCATCGCGTAAAGGACTTCGTAGTTTGACGAAGTTACTTCTAAAAAAAAAAAGAGACAACAAAATAAAACAAAGAAGAAAAGCACAAGAAAAGAAGAAGAAATTACCTTCGCATCACTATTTCCGAGTCTACAAAACTAGACTCAATATGATTTGCAAATACTACGAATTGATATTCAACAAATATGAGCACATTGCTTTATATATAGTTAGGAGAAGGGGCAATAACGATTAGACCTTCCGTGCCCAAGTTGGAACTGGTTAAGCTATTTCATTCTCTGTTGGACTCTAACAAAATGTTAATTCAATATGACAAGGCCACCTATTAATAGCGGCATGTTCGTTTGTGTCAAAGAAATATGTACGTGACTTTTGTAAGGAATTAGTAATCTTGAAAGAACATGATGTTAACTTTAGTACATAAGTGAGGCCATTATTTGAATTGATTAGCTAGAATGCTACTTTAGAACAATATTTGACGTATTACATAGTCCAGTGTGGTTCTGCTTTGAGATAATCCAAGTGTAAAAAGTTGCTTCTTATCTTAAGTTATCATCCAAAGGAATATGTCTGGATTAATCCGTACTTCAAAGCCAGGTTCGATTTTTAAAGAAAGGTCTACGCCTCGACATGTCTTGAAGTAGGGGGCATTTATAGACATATAAATTTTATTAAAATTAAATTCGTAAAATAATTTAGACTATATTTTAAATTCAAGATATATTAGTTCAAATAAATTTATTGGGCTAATATAATTGGATTAGTTATATAAGTCCAACCTATATGGATTAAATAAATACTTATTAATCCACTGGGCTAGCCCATTTAATTGTGCTACAAACGATGAGCCCACTTCATTAGGCCCAATATGCCACCTTTCTAGAGGCCCAGTTTGGTGCCACGTGTCAAATGACGTGGCGCGCCAAATCAAACGGAAGAGCCAATAGGATCATGCCACGTGTCAAAATGACAAGGCATTCTAAGTCAAATTAAAGGGCCAATGAAACCGCGCCATGTATGCAAGTGACATGTTCTGGCCAATCAAATGCAACCATGTCACACTTCAATTTGATTGGTCGGAAAGAGTTTGTTCTTATCACAACTTCTTCCTTCCACAACTATAAATAGGGGTCTTCATAACTCAGAAAAGACACCAGAAGTTATAACACGAAGCAAGACGGAGCTCTTGGATCAAACGCTGCGGATTTCTCTAAAAGCTACAAGCATTCAAGTCTTCTAAGGATTAAAAGATCAAGACGAAGATTCAAGAACAAGCTGCAAGCCCTTGGATTAAAAGTACGTCAAGATCAAGATCAAGCTTCAAGCACTTGGATTAAAATCAAATAAAATTCAAGATTAAGCTCAAAAGCTCCTTCTATTTACTGTTGGAAAGAATAATCAGAGGATTCATAGAGATTGTAACACTCATATTATTTGATATAAAATACTACGATTGTTGCAATATTTTTCAGTCTTGATGATATTTTCTCGACGTAAATTTATTGTCTACAATCTTTAGTTGTTCAACTACGTGTTTATTGTTGTTGATTGAATGACCATCAATTGACTGCGCCTATTTATTATATATTGCTTGAGAAATAGTGCATATTTAGGTTGTTGTCGAACAAGGTCACCTCTAAGGTATATGAGAGATCAATATGGCGGGTTTAAAAGCAGGATTAGAGATAACAAAACTTTGATGTGATCATAGTAAGCGTGAAAAAGTGCGAGTTAGCATAATTCGAGAGAATATGACTAGTACATTAATGTAGCTGCTCGAGAGAGAATTACGATCAGTAGAGTGCCCATGATCAGTAAAGAAAACTTAGGCGAAATTGTAGGAGACGTAGCGGGGAGGATTCCGACAATTCGGTAAATTATAACTCTACGCTTTTTTAATCTTGTCTCCAAACCTTAGTATTCTAGTTATTAATTTACTACGTTAATTTGTTAGTTAATTAGTTAGACATAGAAATTTTAATATTTATAATTTAGAATTGTTCGAGCTTGTCTTTATAGTGCTATTGAATAGTTATAGTGAAACCTTAGTTTTCTATTAGATTCGACTACAGACTCCTAGACCGGATTATATTTTCAGCGACCGATTATCCTTGTTAGGACTGCAGTTGGGCGTGATCAGTAGTCGAGATCTACCCTTAATCTCGAGTTTTGACCGGTCGAGCTCGGGGTTGACTTTTGTTGAATTTTAGAAAATTGTGTAAAGATCTTAACTTTAATTATCAAAGTTGGTTTCTCTTGCATTATTTGATGATATTAAGTCATTTTTGATTAGTTTAAGTCGTGCAGAGACAAATTTTAAATGAAAAAGCTATTTTTGAGTGTCGATTTGGCCTAATTGAGATAAGTATCTTGCCTAACTTTATGTGAAAAATTTCCCCTTATGATTTTGTCTAATCACATTATTTGAATTATGTAAAAGACGTGAACATGAGGTGACGAGTGTCTATACAGGCTTATATATAGCAATTAACCGGTTTAGACTCTTAGGTTATTGTTATGCATTAAATTAAAGTTGTCGTTATATGGAACACATTTCATTGTTGAGTTATTTTCCATTTTATTGTGTTGTTATTGAAATTCTTATACATGTTTTTATTGAGCCATGAGCTATGTATTTTTGTGGCATTTATATTGTTGTTTTGCCAATGTTGTGGCATATGGGCATATTGATTCCAGTTTATTATTGTGTTGTGATAAGATGTGCAGGCGGCGGCATAAGGGTAGTATTATTGATGTGCATGCGGCGAGATAAGGGTGTTTTATGCGCGTGTTGCTAGTAAAGGGAATTACTTCATTTGAAGCACACACTGCGAGATAAGGGAGCTTGAAGCTATTTCAAGGAAAATATTTTTTTTTAAAATGTGAGGCTCACGAGGCGTCATAAGGAAGATTTGTCATTTGTGACTTGTGATTTGTGGTTATGAGGTGTGGTACCTCGACTTGATTATTTGAACTGTCATTTGTTTTTCTTAAGTTGTTTCACTTGTATTTTTACTATATTAAAATTATTTTGTTGTTTTATCACATGCTTACTCCTTGTTGCCATTTATCTATTTATTTTATTTCGTTGTTAGCTTTATCTTTATATCCTGCATAGGTTTTTATATCTAGTGAGTGTCTTGACTTGAACCTTGTCAGTATTCCACCAAGGTTAGTCTTGATACTTACTGAGTACCATTTAGGGTGTACTCATACTACGTTTCTGCACATTTTGTGTAGATGTATATTGGATCGTGCAGGACGATAGAGAGTTGAGTTGAGCTTGAGTTGCAGAAACTTCAAGGTATACTTGATGTTCGCGCTCGCAGGCCTCAGCGTCACCTTCTGTTGTCTTTCATTAATGCTGTCATTTGAATTCAAGAACAGTGTTGTATTTATAGATTCTTAATGTATCTTCGTAGAGCTTATGACTCTATACTACTGGTTTTTGGATGATTATTGCTGGTCATTTTGACTATACTTTGCCATTTATCCGTTTTGTTTAATAGTTAAATGATTTTAATCTTTTAATCTCAGTATGTGTTAGGCTTATATAATCTTGAAGACTAATGTCATCACGATCCTAAAGGTGAAAATTTAGGGACGCAACAGAAGGCAAAGTTTCTCTACAAAGAATTTACGTTTAATTAAAGGAAAAAAATTATAATCTATCGTATCACACCCATCAATATATAATGTTGGCAATTGCTTGTGGGCAAATGCGCATCAACAAAGTTGAAGCATTATTTGATTGAGATAGCTCGATTATTAAATAGAAGAAAATGGAAAATATCTATGGATTGAAGAAAAACACGAAAAAATGTAAAATATAAAAATGTTGCTGTCAAAAACAAGAAAATTAACAAGAGATAAGAAGGAGGTAAACATACCCACACAGATATCAGATAAACTTGATGATTCCTTCGGCCTCAAGGGGAAGGACTTTAGCACAAATCTTGGATTGCAAAAATATAAATATGTTAAGAGAATTATTTTCAGGAAAAATTGAAATGTTAGGTAGACAATAATATAAATGTATGACACGTTAAGTATGCATTTGAACCTTAAAAAGACAACATAATTTGATGCATAAAGGCGCCCGCACACACTTTGTATATATAATGCTACTTTCATTAAGTTGCACTAACTTTCACAATATTCAGTTTCCAATAAAGCGAAACCAATTATTAGCGAAGATACCCAATTTATTTTATTTAAATTTAGAAACAAATTAAAAATAAATAATTGCCAGCCGGTAGTTAAAAATATAAAAACATTTAATACGGCTAATGGTCCATTGTTAGCTCCAATAACAAATAATGATCCAAAATAGCGCATGGGTTAAAATAGGCAAAAATATACTGTACGACAATTTACACTTAATGACTTCTCGTCGTATAATATTTTAGCGCACGCGTTACTCGTGGCCCCCTTCCCTCTTTTGAACGTCGCTGTCCTTTGTTCTCAACCATTAGCTGTAATGTCCTTTTCTAGAACTGAAAAAAAAGGAAAAAAAGAGAGAAAGAAATCAAATTGATAGACAAAAAACCGTGTACAAGATTTCTGGTTTTTCTAGAATAGTAAAATTGAAAAGTTTCCATATATATCGTTGTCCTCCTCACAATAAAGAACCACATTCTCTAACTGATATCTCTCTCTTTCCCGAGAATTAAACTTTTTACATAATTCTTGAAATCATAGCAATGGCAACTCCTATCATTTTCTTGATTTTGGCAATTTTTGTACTAGTATTATCAACCTTCTTATTTCTTTCTAAAATGAAGCCTTGTTGTGAGTGTGAGATTTGTAAAGGGTATTTGAGTACTAGCTGGACTTTACAGTTCAAGAATCTTTGTGATTGGTACTCTCATCTATTGAAAAAATCTCCAACTGGGACCATTCATGTTCACGTTCTTGGCAATGTGATCACAGCAAATCCCAAGAACGTAGAGTACATGCTCAAAACAAAATTCGAAAATTTCCCAAAAGGGAGACAATTTTCTACAATCTTGGGCGATCTTTTAGGCCGAGGAATTTTCGCCGTCGACGGCGAATTATGGATGTTGCAGCGGAAAATGGCAAGTGTAGAACTCGGCAGCGTTTCGATACGTTCGTACGCTTTCGATATCGTCGGAGACGAAATTAGAAATCGGCTCATTCCACTTTTAGAAGGAAACCAGAACGGTACCGTTTTGGATTTGCAAGATGTTTTTAGGCGATTCTCGTTTGATAGTATATGTAAATTCTCTTTTGGAATGGATCCGGGTTGCTTGAAATTATCATTGCCAGTTTCTGATCTTCAAGTGGCATTTGATTTAGCTTCTAAGTTGTCAGCTGAAAGAGCAATGACAGCTTCTCCTTTAGTTTGGAAAATCAAAAGGGCATTGAATATTGGATCAGAAAAAAAGCTGAAAGAAGCAATTAAAATGGTTGATATTCTTGCTGAGGAAATGATAAGTCATAAAAGAAAATATGACTTTTCTTCTCAAAATGATCTTTTATCAAGATTCATGAGGAATATTAATGATGATAAACTCCTTAGGGATATTGTCATTAGTTTTCTTCTAGCAGGAAGAGACACTGTTGCTTCTGCGTTGACCACTTTCTTCTGGTTATTAAGTCAACATCCGGAAGTCACAGATGAAATTCGAGCCGAGTCAAGTCGAGTAATGGGAAAAACAGAAAAAGAAAAACTTGCTAGCTTTGAGGAAATTCGGAAAATGCATTACTTAACAGCAGCGTTGCATGAGAGTATAAGGCTATTTCCACCTGTTCAGTTTGATTCAAAGTTTTGTCAAGACGATGATACGCTCCCCGATGATACATTTGTTGCTAAAGGTACAAGGGTAACTTATCATCCTTATGCAATGGGAAGAATGGAGAGTATTTGGGGTCAAGATTGTCTTGAATTCAAGCCAGAAAGATGGTTGCAAAATGGGGTTTTTAAGCCACAATGTCCATTTAAGTATCCAGTTTTTCAAGGCGGGCTTAGGGTTTGTTTGGGCAAAGATTTAGCTATTGTGGAGATGAAAAGTGTTGCTTTGGCTTTGATTAGGCAATTTGACTTTCAGGTTGTGGCAAAAGAGCAGACTCCGCGATTCATGCCCGGCTTGACAGCCACCGTGAGAGGTGGACTTCCTGTCACGGTTCAAGAAAGACGGCAACAATCATCAGTCATAAACAGTAGCTGATTCAGAATTTAGAATCAGTGAATTCTACACAGAAAGCTCATTAGAAATTGATAGCCTTAGTAATTAGTTCATACTTCATCTGTAGTTAGCGTTAGGCTAGAGCTGAACTATATGAAGACTAACGTCAAAGATTGCTTAAAGATCTAATGACAAAAGCGTTGGAAAAATATTATTGTGTACATCTTGACACTTCTTTATCTTGAGAAAGATGAATTAATTCACGACCAGATCATCCAATTCTAAATGAAATGGTATGGGGTTAGTAGCATAATGCAAAGTTTAAGCATCCGATACTAATTAATGGTTATGGAAAGTGTATGTTGTTAACCAAGCGGCTGAAGAAGACTAGTTGCATGGTGCATGAACTTGTTGCATCTCTAGTTTTTCTACCAGAAATGTGATTTAAATCGTCATATTCAGTTTTCTTACTCAAAAAGAGAAATAAAGAAATTTTATTTGGAACTGTTTCATTAATTGCACTTTGCAATTTTACGTTGAGAGACCACAAAATATCTGCAACATGAGTATTCGGTTAAATATTTCACATACTAATAAAATATTTAGTAGCAAGAATTTAAATTCTTTACACTACCTATTAATATATCTAAATTAAATTCTAGCACGTCGCAAATACAAATGACCGAAGAAAGTCCGATCTTTTCGTTTGTCACTTAGGTCGGTAAGGATATTTCCGAGGGTCCTAAAATATTTTATTAGCCGACCTGCGATAAACCAATTGTTTACACCATGGTGGCATTATTCAAGCTTTAAAATAGAGAATTTTCAAGATTCTAGCTTCGTTGAGAAGCATAAAATGCTTAATTAACTAGAAACTTGGAATACTAGACCATTTCGATTATATAGCAGTCAATGTTCTATTGTGCTCTAAATAATTGGCCATGTTAGTTATATTTTTTTAATATTAGCTTAGCATGGAATGACTAGGTCAAATTAGAGTAATAAATCCCTAGGTGCATATTCTTCCACCGGAATCTGGAAGCATTGGAGCTTTAAACATGTGCTTAACCCATTTTTAAATTTTTAATTATTTTTTGGCAGATATATTGCGGCTTAAATAATAGAAGGCATGTGGTATTGTCTACGCTAATTATAGTGCATGTACGGAAATAATTTAGATCATTAACATAAGAATATATCCATGTGCCTTCATTTAATATAGAAAAAAATCAACTAAGCTTTGTTTTGAGAGCAAAAGCTTTAAGTAATACCTTAAACTTTTACCAATATATCTCTAAATAAATGAAAAATTCTTACGTCGTCGATCAGACATTTTACATTCAGATGTTGAGTTTTGTTAAGAAATCTTCTTTCAAATCTATAACAAACTGTGAATAATTACTATAGCAAGCAAAACTACTACGCCTAAAGATCACGTTAAACACATAACCAGAGGCGGCTCAAAAATATTAAAGGCGCCAAACTCTTTTGAGAGGCCTTGAACTTAAAAATAATAAACTTCAAATTTAAATGAAAAACTAATAGTATGTGAGAACACTAGAACTTGATTCTAGAAGTCAATAACTTGATATAGGATAACTTTCATTGTTGTAGCAATACTTAAAAAAAATGAAAATGAAGCAATTTTAATTTATTCATGTCTTTTATCGATAAAAACTCATTGACGCTGGGAGTTTGCACCTAACTAAATAATTAACCTTAAGAATCAACAAATCAAAGTGAAAATGTATATCACTCAACTATGGTTAAGTGTAAAAAAATATGTGTGCAAGAGATATATTTTACATTCATTGGCCTGGTATAAACATCTATGTCAGTAAACTTTTATCGACTTTCATTCCTTATTGTTTAACTTAAAATCGGATAATAATTAAACTTATAAGTGATTTTAAGGACACATGATATCACCTAATACCAATGGACAAATATGGTGACTAATAATAGAAATTAACAATAAAGTAACGCAAACCAATATTGAGATGCAATTCAGCCCTCGAGGTAGACACCCTCGAGCTGATAGTATTGAGAAATAAATTACGAAATACGAAATAAGCTGATAAACAAGAGAGTTTCAGAGAGAAAGAGTTTTACATTACGTTGATATGTGAGAATAAGATGGTTTACAAATGATTAGAACCCCTCTTTATATAGTAGAGGAATTCTACTTATGGTACAACTCTAATTACAGAAGGAAATCTCATGATTAGCTAAACAATTGTTCTTGATTTGATCCATTTCGAGATTTCCGCCATGATCCTTGACCAGTTACGGATATCTCGCCTTTCTATAATTATGTTATCTTCGATCTTGTTTGATGTCTATCTCGTTTAGTCTCGATCACTACTGGTCTCGATCTCGACAGGTACCTCGAATCCCGAACTCGGTATCTTATCCTCCTACCTCAGTCTGATCTATTATGGGGCCGATCTTCGATCCATCGCCCTGGTATCAATTAATCAGTAAAATCAGGTGGGCCCAATTTTAACCGTATACAGATAGTCCTCTCATTTTTTGGAGTGTAATGACAAAAACGAATTGAATCTTCGACCTTTACCCCGATTTGTCATGACGTCACATGACGTCATCACCGTGTTGTAAGCGACAGAAGTGACCGAAATATCCTGTCTCTACAGTTTTCCAGGCATTTAATGTGTGTCAATTGATGGTCGGCCATTAGTGGTTTTGAACCGTCACCGTGAAACCCATAAATAAACCTTTTTTTCACTCTTTCAAACTTTACTTTCAACCTCTTCTTCTCTAACATTCAAAGTTCTTTTGCATTTTTTCAAGTTCTTCATTTGCAAATCTTCTAGTTTCATCGTCAACCTCTTCTTAAAACACCAAATCTCTTCATCTTTCTCCAAACTAAATGGCAAAAACGTCAAAGACTGTGCCATAAAAGGAAACCGCTTCATCCTCTAAGTCGGCTGGTAGGAAAACACTGGTGGAACTACGCCTTGAGGAATGTATCCCGGGGGGTGTGTTATCATTTCCGATTTCAAGATCAATAAAACCTCGTCGGTCCCCGGTCATTGTGAGGCGGTATAGAGATACATATGCTCGATACCTGAGAATTTTCTTGAAAAAGTAAAGAAGGAGTGTAACTGGCTGAACAAAGAGGACGTGATACCGGCCCTAGATGAGGATATTACCACCCACGTGGAAGGGTTCTTGAGTGTTTATACTTACCCTTTCACGTTGGGCCCCCTTGATCCAATCATCGTAGATTTCTGTAGAAAGTACCAGGTTATCCTCGGGCAGATCCATCCCTCATTCTAGAGAATCGTAATATTGCTCCGATTCTTTGCGAGCAAAGTCGACTGGCTCCCCTTCACCCTCGACCACCTCATCAGGTTATACAGCCCCCGGCTTTACTGAGGTGGGTTAATAAAGCTCCAGCGTCGGGCTACTAAAGTTTTCATCTCCAGCGTAGACGAGGACAAAGATCGAGGCTGGATGAGTCGATTCATCCGAGTGAAGACTTCGGACCTGATTTCGGTCGAGAAGATGTCATTTCTCGAGAAGTGGAATATGAAACGTAAGTTAGATCCCACTATTAGTTTCTATTTGTTATTTTGCTTTTTCAGTTTTTCTCATCGACATCCTTTTTCATGGTGTAGTGGCTTCCTGGATGCCCGGTACAATTCCTAACCTTAAGAGCTGGGTGAGGGAGTTGGTTTCGATCTCAATGTATGTTGAGCGCTCATGGCGTAACTTATCGTAAGGCCGATGGGAGGCCAAAAATCATGGTAAGACTCTTTCATGTACTTGATGATTTGGTTATATCCTTCCTCGAAACTTACTCAATTTCTTTTCTTGCCGGTCTTGGCAAAGATGCAGTCATGAGCCCCCCAAGTGGAGAAGAAGAAACTTCGATCTCGGTCCCGAATTCGGTAAAGGAGAAAAAGAGAAAAGGGACCTCAACCTCAAAGGATCCAAATCTTAAGAAAAGAGCGGCTCGTAAGCCGAAAAAGGATACCACCCCTTGCCTGTGGAGTCAATTCGACTCCTAAGAGAGGAAGAAGAAGAAGAAGAAGAAGAAGAAGAAGAAGAAGAAGAAGAAGAAGAAGAATAAGAGGAAGATGGCTCCTGGCTGGTGGCCCAAGTAAAGACGAACACCGAAGCTCAGAAGGCCGATGAGCTGGTAGGAGCCAAAAACATTCTGCCTCGAGCTGATGGAGCCTCGGATGGAGTCCCCAAGTTAGCAAAGGCTGAAGATGTCTCTTCTTGAGGCAAAAAGTGGCAGAACCGGCTGTGGAGGTAAGTCTCGAGACTCCACGAGATGAAAAGAATGCCCCAAGAGAACCACTTGGGGTAATAGAAGTTGGATACTCCCCGTCCCTCCTTTATTTTCCGAGGAGACGATTCGGGAGGCTCAAGCCATGAAGACTCTTGATGCAAAAGGAGCCCACGGATGGGAGGATCCCTTCCATGGTTATTTTGCCGAAATCGAGGATGTCGTTGGCCTGAGTTATTTGGAAATATCGAGGAAGGATTCAAGTGGGACCTCCTTGAGCTTCAGACTGACCAATCAGTTCCCGCCCCCAGCGTCTGTCCAGGGATCAAATGAACAATTGTCATCTCCATCCCGGAGGATGCATGAGTTTTTGCCACCCCCGTAGGAGTGGCCAGTTATCTTCGGGGTCTGGTCACAGAGGAAGACTAGGCCCTAATGGACGAAGTAGGGACTCCGTGTATTTTCAATGAGGCATAACAAGCCTTGAATCAGTTAAGCCTTAACTTCCCATGTTGATAACATACTTGTATTTTTCTTCTTGTCTAATTTCATTCCTTCTATTTGTGTAGGCTTCGGTGTTTCATCGTGAAGCATTTTCTAGGTCCTAAACAGAACTGAGCCAGTACAAGGCCGACATTCAAAGGATCACCGAGGAGAAGAATGACCTTAAATTTCTTAGTGGGCAAAAAGAAGAAGAATCAAGGACCTCCGATCTAAGCTAGCCGTCACTCAGAAGGAACAAAGTAACCTGACCGAGTAGGTAAATAATCTTAGAAGCTCACAACATCAGTTCGGGAGTGATGGCTAACAATTCGAACTCACAGGTCCAGCGGACGCTTGGGATGATCGAGCAGCTCCGTGGAGAGGTAGATGCAGTGAAGGCAGAGACCTTAGCGTGGAACAGTGTTTTTAAAGGCGTTTTCGTGGCGAGCCCCAGGGCGATACACACCAAAAATGCCCCGGGGCGATGGTGTGGGACGAAATTCTCAAGAGACGTACGCCCATCAATTCGGGGCATACACCCGGTCATTCGGGGCGCGTTTTTTAGTAATGCGTAATCCCCCTGAGATTTTTTCAAATTAAAATAAAATTTGTTGAATAAGCACCTTCATATAATACCCAAATTCTCAAAATTCAGCTTGGTAATTACTTAAAACTTTTAAAAAGGAATTGAAATGTATTAAATATAAAAGTGAAGACCCTTTTTATTGATTGAAGCCCCAATTCATGGTCTTTCCCAAAATTCTTTATATTGTCCGCTAGCCTGCTAATATCTCCCAAAAGCAGGAACTCTATTCTCCTTCATAGTAGCAAGTTCAAAATTCAAATTGCAGGTTAGTCATCCTTTTGTTCCTCCATGTAGAAAACTTTAATCTTTTCGACTCAAGTTACTTGAGCTTCTAAGTAGCGTATAATAGATTGTTTTGACTATTCTTTTCTGAGGATGAAGCACATATCTCTCTCTCTCTCTCTCTCTCTCTCTATATATATATATATATATATATTTCACATATTTATAGTTTTCTTTATTTTTTATCCAATTTTACCTGTTTATAAATATTTACTGTAATTATAGTATTTTATAAAATATTAAAAATTAAATACCTATGGGGATTACGCCCCATGCCTCGAGGCTTACGCCTCACTAAGGCATATGTAAAACGCCTAGCCTTATGCCCATGCCTTTTAAAACACTGGCGTGGAAGCAGAATGGGAACCGCCTTGCCTTAGAGAAGGAGGCTGCTCCGGCTCAGTTGTCCTCGGCTGACAATCAACTTCAGGGTATGAAAGAAAAACACTTGGCACATGCCAAGAAAATTGAGGAGCTCTAGGCCCGATTGGTCACCGGACTTGCAACGGCCAAGTCTGAGGCTGAAAAAGCAAATGTTGATGTTGAGGCGATCGTGGCCGTCTACCGGTATGATGCTGAAGTCGCTCAAGATCAAGCAAAGGAAGTTGCCGATGCTGCCCAAAATCGAGCATACCGGGTTGCCGAGCTTGCCAAGTTCCAGTCTCGAAGGGAAACCCTCAAGGATATACATGCTCGAGACTTCGATCTCACTAATGAGATAAAAAATGCTAAAGAGCTCGAAGCCGATATTAAGGTATTGGCCTCTTCTGATGATAAAGTCGGGAGCATGAGCGGGTCCGATATTAAGGTGCTCACTCTATACCTCTCGGTAGTTTGAGTGATTTTACCTTAATTGCCCCTCCCGAGGCCAATTGGGTGCCAATTAATCAAGCAATATATGATTAGGTAGGGTGTTACTCTCTTGAGGTTTAACCCGTTAACTAGGGCTCAAGTAGGGTTTGACCATTTCTGGATTTAACCTCATTGATTGGGACTATCAATCTCTTGATAATGCCTTAATTTCCTATTAGACTAATTTCTAGACTCAAGTCTTCTTTCTCAAGAAAGACCCAAGTCATGAAAAGGTTAATTAGTGTTTGCAACCACCAATTATAGCAGTAAAAACCTTGAAATAGCCTAAATAGCCAACACCCATTAATTTCCCAACCTTAATTTCAAAACCCCATTACATACCCACACTAGGGTTGAGCCACAACCCTAGCTAATGGGTCTTAGCTACTCATAATCAAAGATGAAAACAATGATAGAGAAGAAGAATAACCCATTTAATTGATTCCTAACAATGAAATTAGGGTTTTCAATGTTAAAAATACAAGAACAAAGCTAAAGAGATAAAAACCCTAAAATATTCACGAGCTCTCTACTTCAGCAATTACAAGATGTGTAAAGAAATTACAAATAGTCTATTTATAGTCTGCCAAATTTTCGGACAAAAATACCCCTGTGGGACCACCGGGACCGCGAAAACACGACCGCGGTCCGCGAAGACAATGATGTTGTTGAGCTGCTGATCTTCTGGTAAGGGTCGACCGCCGACCGTGAAAAGAGGATCGCGGCCGCGGTGGATACTTGTACCATTTCTTGAGCTCACTAGAATGCCACCGCGGACCGCAAAATGAAGACCACGACCGCGATGGAAACCTGCCTTGTGCTCACCTTACTGGAATGCCACCACAGTTCGCAAAATGAGGACCGCAGCCGCGGTTGATGATTGCCTTATTGTCGACCTCACTGGAATTCCACCGCGGACCGCGAAATGAGGACCGCAGCCGCGGTGGCCTTTTTGGCTTGATCATCTTTGTTGTGTTTGATCCTTGTGTCGGATTCACTCCTGTTTTGAGCATATTTTAGACAGAGTGCCTTCATTTCTGGTTCAATCCTGCAACAAGCACAATGTATAAGCTTTCGGGGCCATTTTGTGTACCATTATATCCAAAATCCATGTATAACGAAACGGAAAACGAGGCAAAAATCCAAGTTATGAACTTCCCCAAACTTAAGCTCTTGCTTGTCCTCAAGAAAATAAAATAAGCCCCAACCTATGATAGATTTCACAAAAATTCGGTTGTACTAATGGTGACCTCAACTAGCATCAATTGGAAATAACCATAGCCCCTAATGCGAATGAATCATTGATAATGATTGAACTTTTCAAAATCATAATTTCAAGTATGATACAAGAGCTTCAAGGGTTGATCCAACTCATCAGTGAATTTTTAACTACTACCTCGGTCAGTGTGGATCCCAGACTCTTATTTTGTAACTTTCCATAAGCACCTCACCTTTAGAATAATGACACTTAGAATGAGGATATATGGGGAATCTCTCATCTCTCATCAAGGAAAGAGTCCCAAGTTCGGCTCAAAGTACCATATGCTTGCCCCTTGTGTACATCACCACTAATGTAGGTTTCACTCAACCTGAGATCATATAGGGCTTTTGTGGAATCATGATGAAGGCTTTTGGTTAAGGGTAGGAAGTATTTGGTTAGAGTGAATCTTATCTTTCCTTAAGCACTTCACTTTTTTTTTACCGTTCTCACATTTTCTTGACTCTTTGAGTCCTTTTATCTTTTGTAGGGTTGGAGAGACACTTTTTTATCAATTCCCTTTATCTTCTTCTTATCTTTCCAAACTTTTGGCATCACTTTTTCATCAATTCCCTTTATTTCTTCTTTTTGTTCATTCTTTTCTTTTCATTGCCTTTTCTCTTTTCTTTCTTTTGTGCCTTCTTTTTTACTTCATCACATCCCTCGTCTCTCCCCCAAACTTATGTTTTTTGCCTAGCGCCAAGGAAAGATCGGGTGCCAAGAGAGGGCAAAAGAATGCTTAAAGGCTTGTCACTTGGTTTTTTGAATGAAAGGGCTTAAGGCTCAAAAGGGTTGACTAGGGAATATGTCTTTTGGAAGGTCATAGAAGTGTTCAATTCCTTGTTCAAGCCAAGGAAAGCCTATAGTCACTTCTCAAGTCAAATTACACCTAGAATTTTGCCTAGACAACACTTAGGGCAAGTTCTAGACTAGTGGCATCGGAACTTGGACTTGCAATTACGAATTTATCACCACTCACAGTTAAAGGTTTGTTACAGAAACCGAGTCGAGGGCCCACAATGACCTTAGTCGTGCTTTGAGTAACAAAAATGGTCCTGAAGAACCACCCGATGATTATCAGCCAACACAAGAGTCTCAAGATCGTCACTATCACCATCCTAAACACAACGGTTTGTCTTTGACAATGGGATCAAAGGAAACTGTGTTAGGCCCAAGTGAAGCTTTTCTTTAGGCATCGTTATTGAAAAACAAAACAACAAGAAAAGGAAAAGGAAAAACAGACTCAAACCCTTAAGAAGTTTGTCACACCTTCCATCATTGGGAAGAGCCACCTGGTTCACACAAGTTCCACCTTTGGAAAGAACCGTGGCGTTAAGAAAACCAAAGGCTTATTGCTCACACGAAAACCAAACAAGAAGCTATGAAAGAAAAATAAGAAGCTATCAATAGAAAATAAATGCGTAAAGTAAAGTAAAGTAAAGTGCGTGGGATAGAATGAATATGTACAATAGGGGATGAATATTTACAATGGATAGTTATCTTATACATACCAAAATGGGAAATAACATAAAGAAAAAGAAGAAAAATGTTGTTTCCATTATACAACCCAATGTAGCCAAAATCAAATGCCTGTAGGGCCACTCCCCCAAGTAAGATATAGCATTGTCCTCAATGCTATATAGCAAAAATAGTGCACAAAATATGGGAGAGAGAGAAAGTAAAGAAAACTCCCTATTGGCCCTCGGCCTGCTGTGGTCCCTGTTGCTGTGTCTGAGAAGGGGTAGGATCTGACTGATATGGGGATTGTGAAGGAGCTGGGTCTGATACAGCCTGTGATGGTGCTCCGGTGGGCCGGGCCTCCTGGCTTTGAGCCTGAGTGTGCGCTGTGGGAGGGTCTGCCAGTAAAAGTCTGATGTCTTGAGCACGGGGCATGACCTTCCTCTTCTTCAATGGCCTCACTAGCTCCTCCTCCTGCGCTGACTGAGGCTCTGGATGTTGCTCTCGTTGGGGCTCTGTAGGGTCGGCTAGTAGCATCTCCAATGGAATCTGATCGCCCGATAGCTTGTCGACCTCCTTTCTGAACCTAGCCAACTCCTTCTTTGACGCCCGAGTCTTCCTCAGCTTCTTTGTTTCTTTGGCCAGCTTTGTCAAAGCACTCTCATGTGCACCCACCGCATCCAGGATTTTCTTCTGGTTCTCCAAAATTTCTTTCAGAGTGTCCTCAATGGACTGGGGGACCTGTGGTGGGGGAGGAGTAGCTGAGGCTGCCACAGCTGTAGAAATTGCAATCAACTTTGTAGTAGTTGACTGCATCCAATTGGTGAGTCTTGTCAGTGTCATGTTCAGCCGGTGAGTAGTCATGGTGTAGGCCCTGGTGGAGGGAATGTCGATGGCGGTAGAGGTAGACGGTCCTGGAACCTCCTCTGGAATGGCAGGCTGGGGAAGGGAAGGTTCCTCCACCACCACTGGCTCTTCAGACTGGCTAGTGGAGGCAATAGACTTTCCCTTTGACTTCTTTTTGGGGTTGTCCTCATCCTTCAAATCATACCATGAAAAGGGTGCTTTGGGCTTGACTTTGGTGTCAAAGCGCTTCTTATTGACTTCCCGGTCTTCACAATACATAGTCAGATAATGAGGAAAGGGATAAGAAGCATCTCATGTGCTGACAACCCAGCTAATGACCTCAGACATCACATTCCCCACATTGATGGGGTACCCAACCATGATAGATGCCACCAACACAGCCTTACTGAGGGGGAGGGTCTGGTCATGATGGGTCGGGTCTAGCCTACTGCATACAAAAGTCTCCCACCCTTTTGCTTCGAAGTTAAGGGTCCTCCTGGTGATAGTCTTCCCAATAGTTAGCCACTCCAGAGTGTCCCCGATCTTAGCCAAGTGTAAAGCCAACCAATTTCTAGCAGCATCCTTTTATGCTAGTTTCTCCCGGTAGAAGGAATCATCCACATCATCCATCTCCAAATAGTCATTTAGGGAAACTCCGTCAAAAGGCACTGTGAGATTGCGGACTTGGGATGCCTTTGAGTCCCTTTCAAGAAAAAGCAAATTAGTGTAGAACTCCTTCACTATGTGCTCATTTGCATCTGGGAGATGTTCAGTGAAGTAAGACCATCATTTTCTGTCTCAGAACTGCTGCCTCACATTGGGGTTGTAGGTAGACAAATCTTTCAGTGAAAAGGTGCGCTCCGGAATAAGTGACCGTGCAGTCCATAATTCTCTGAATCTGTGAAAGTCTTTCTCACTGACAAACCGATCTTTCCACGCATCCGGATTTCGAGTGCGCTCGACCCCTTCAACCACCTGTTCATCCCCCTTGCTATCACTTGAATTCTCCCCAGATAAGGAAGCTGTAGGGGAAGTAGAATATGAATGTGCACTGGAGGCGGATTTAGCTGGGGAAGCTGCTTGTTCTGGGGCCGGGAGAGATGAGACATGGTCCATTGGGGATGACTGTGATGAGGCCTCCTCTGACGGAGCAAGACACACTGGAATTCACTTCGCGGGCCGCGAAAAATCGACCGCGGCCGCGAAGTTATATCCAGTGTAGTATCAGTTCTGAAAGGTAAGGACCGCCTACCGTGAAAAGTTGACTGCAGTCCACGAAAAAGCGGATTGGGATTTTGCAAAAAGAAGCACCGCGGTCCGCGAAATGGGATATTGAACTAGGGTTTCCAGATTTTGCATTTTCTACGCTTAAGTGTTCATTGAGATGAGCCTTACACAAGTAATCAGTGCCATTTCATTCCAAAGGAGTATCATGAACCTATTTGGGCTAACCCTAACATTTTACAAGCCTAACAAGAGAAAGAATTATGAAAAAGAAGATGAAAAATAAAGAAAATATAGAAATTAAGAAGATAATGAAGCACAAATACACTTACTAGATGCTTGGATGATAGTATGGATGTGAGCAATGAATTTCAGAGAATGCAAGAGTAAGACACGGTCGAAGGGGGCTTTGAAAAGCTACAGTGCGAAAAATGTGAAATAAAACCCTAGTGGCCTATTTATAGAGAAAGTTGGGGATCAACCCTCTTACCTACCGCGGACCGCGAAAAATCGACCGCGGTCCACGGTCAGTCAATTTCTTATGGCTTAGGAGAAAGCTGGGCTTCGCGGACCACAAAAAGTCGACCGCGGCCGCGAAGCAGATTCCAATGAGCTATTATTGCAGCTTTTTGACTTCGCGGACCGCAAAAAGGAGACCGCGAAGTCAATTCCAGTAAGCTTCTGTTTCTATACTCAACCAAATTTCCTCTTTCAAAATCATCCTACACATCCAAAAACCAGTTAGTGTAAAAAGTGAAACCTATTCTACCAAGAAAAACAAAGAATGAAAGTAAAGACACATGGGTTGCCTCCCAATTAGCGCCTGATTTAACGTCGCGGCATGACACATTTTTCCGGGATCATTCAAGATGAAGAAGTTCCACCACGTGGCTGTCATCAACTTTTCCAAGATAGTGTTTTACCCGGTGACCATTTACTCTGAAGACTTCACCACTTTTGTTCTTAAGGTCAAGAGCCCCAAATGGAGTAACAAATACCACTTCAAAAGGCCCACTCCACTTTGACTTGAGTTTTCCGGGAAATAGCCTCAACCGAGAATTGAACAATAAGACTAAATCACCAACCTTGAACTCTTTACCTCGAGCATATTTGTCATGTAGGTACTTCATTTTGTCCTTATACAAGGACGAACTGGAGTACACATGGAATCTAAACTCATCCAACTCATTCAATTGCTCCACACGAAAATTTGCAGCTACATCCCATTCCAAGTTCAACTTTTTCAAGGCCCACATAGCCTTGTGCTCCAATTCCACTAGAAGGTGGCATGCTTTTCCAAAGACCAAGCGATATGGGTACATCCCAATTGGGGTCTTGTAGGCGGTTCGGTAAGCCAAAAGAGGATCGGCTAAATTCTTAGCCCAGTCGGTCCAATTGGCATTGACCGTTTTGGATAATATGCTCTTTATCTCTCCGTTAGACACTTCAACTTGGCCACTAGCCTGAGGGTGGTACGGGGTAGTGACTTTATGATTGACCCCATACTTGGAAAGAAAGGAGTCAAAGGTAATGTGGCCCCCCGTCACTGATGATGGCTCGTGGAGTGCCAAACCTAGTAAAGATATTCTTCTTAAGAAAGGATATCACACTCCGCACCTCATTGTTTGGTAAGGCTATGGCCTCCACCCATTTGGACGCATAATCAACCGCAACCAAGATGTACGTGTTCCCACATGAACTCACGAATGGCTCCATGAAGTCAATGCCCCAAACATCAAAGATATCCACCTCAGAATCGAATTTAAAGGCATCTCATCCTTTTTGGAAATTCCCCCGGCTCTTTGGCATTCATCACACCTCTTCACTAGGTCACTAGCATCCTTATAAAAAGTGGGCCAAAAGAACCCACAACTAAGCACTTTAGAAGCAGTTCTCACCCCTCCGTGATGACCACCATATGGCGAGGAGTGGCAAGACTCAAGGATGGCTAGTTGCTCTTCCTCCGGTACACATCGCCAGATTACCCCATCGGTGCAAATCTTGAATAAATAAGGCTCGTCCCAATAGAAATCCAAGTTATCCCTTCGAAGCTTCTTCCTTTGGTTAGAAGAGAGCTCACAAGGGACAACCCCCGTGACGAGGAAATTAGATATATCCGTGAACCATGGCATTTCCCTTATTGACATTGAAAGGAGTTGTTCATCCAGAAAACTATCATTGATCTCAAGTCTGTCACAAGGACGTCCTTGCTCCTTCAACCGGGACAAATGATCGGCTACTTGATTCTCACTCCCTCTTCGGTCCACGATCTCTAAATCAAACTCTTGTAATAACAAAAACCATCTCATAAGTCTTGCCTTGGAATCCTTCTTGGTCATGAGGTACCTGAGTGCTGCATGGTCAGTGTGAACTATGACTTTGGCACCCATCAAATAAGCGCGAAATTTTTCCATGGCAAAAACTATAGCTAGAAGATCCTTCTCCATGACTGTGTAGTTCATTTGAGCAGAATTCATTGTCTTGCTGGCATAGTAGTTTGGATGAAACACTTTGTTCACCCTTTGCCCAAGCACATCACCCACAGCAACATCGCTTGCATCACACATAAGCTCAAATGGTGCACTCGAATCCGGCACCGTGATAATGGGAGTGGTAGTGAGCTTGTGTTTTAAGAGTTAAAAAGCTTGCATACAATGCTCATCAAAACAGAATTTGGCATCTTTCTCTAACAGATTGCATAATGGATTCACCACCTTAGAGAAATCTTTGATAAACCGCTGGTAAAAACCAGCATGGCCAAGAAAGCTACGGACTCCTCTCACTGAAATATATGGTGGCAATTTTGAAATAGCCTCAATCTTTTCCTTATCAACCTCAATGCCATTCTTTGAAATCTTATGGCCCAAAATGATTCCTTCCTCCACCATAAAGTGGCATTTTTCCCAATTCAAGACCAAATTTGTTTCTTCACACTGAGCAAGAACTCTATCAAGATGACTCAAGCACTCGTCGAAAGAATCCCCGCCGACACTAAAGTCGTCCATAAATACTTCTAGAAAGTCCTCCACCATGCCGGTGAAGATTGCCATCATACATATTTGGAAAGTGGCTAGGGCATTACAGAGTCCGAATAGCATTCGAGCAAAGGCAAAAGTGCCATATGGGCAAGTGAAGGTGGTCTTCTCTTGATCCTCCGGGGCTATCAAAATTTGATTATATCCAGAATACCCATTAAGGAAACAATAAAAGGCTCAACCTGCGAGCCTATCCAACATTTGATCCAAGAATAGTAAAGGAAAATGGTCTTTACGGGTTACCATGTTGAGCTTGCGGTAGTCCATGCACACCCGCCATCCGGTAACCGTTCTTGTAGGAATGAGCTCATTTTTATCATTTTTTATCACTGTCATTCCACCCTTTTTCGGAACGCATTGGACCGGAGAATCCAAGCACTATTCGAAATTGGATAGACAACACCCACATCAAGCCATTTTATAATCTCCTTTTTCACCACATCTTGCATAGCTTCATTGAGTCTTTTTTGATGTTCAACGGAGTGTTTGGCTCCATCTTCCAATATGATATTATGCATGCCAAAGACGGGGCTAATACCCTGAATATCAGCCAAGGTCCAACCGATTGCTTTCTTCCTCCTCCTTAGNTGCATGCAAAAGGCGGGGCTAATACCCCGAATATCAGCCAAGGTCCAACCAATTGCTTTCTTCCTCCTCCTTAGCACTTTTAAAGTTGAGTCAACCTGCAATTGGGTTAGGCAAGAGGAAAGAATAACTGATAAAGTACAAGAGGGACCAAGATATTCATACCTGAGGTGGGAAGGAAGTGGCTTCAACTCCAGATTTGGAAGTTCTTCAATGGATGGCTTTGTTGGTGAGGTCTTCTTGTTCTCCAAGTCCAAGGAAAATTTTCTGGGAGCATAAGAATAAGACCCCATGCCTTGAAGGGCATGGGTGCTCTCAATCACACCATCTACCACTGGGTCCTCATGATTTAACAAGGTCAATCATTAACATGGATCATAACACTGGCATCGTCAATAATAAACTCAGACACGAGGTCCACAAAAGAGCAAACTTCAGTGTTGTTGGGCTGCTTCGTAGATTTGCACATATGGAAGACCACTTTTTCATCACCAACTCTGAATGTAAGTTCCCCAGCTTCAACATCAACCAAGGCCTTCTCGGTGGCAAGGAAAGTCCTCCCCAAGATAATAGGGACCTCAAAATCAACCTCACAGTCGAGGATAACAAAATCTGCTGGCAATATGAATTTGTCCACTCTCACTAAGACATCATCAATAATATCTAGGGGCCTCTTCATTGATCGATCAGCCATTTGCAAACGCATAGAGGTCGCCCTAGGTTGTCCGATCCTCAAAGTCTTGAACACCGAATATGGCATCAAATTTATGCTTGCCCTAAGATCACATAGGGCTTTTGCAAAATCTGCACTCCCAATTGTGCAAGGAATAGTGAAGGCACCCGGATCTTCAAGTTTTGGTGCCATGGAGTGAACAATAGCACTCACTTGGTGAGTCATCTTAATGGTCTCACACTCCATGGATCATTTTTTAGTCCAAGTCCTTCATGAACTTAGTGTAACCTGGCATTTGCTCCAAGGCCTCAACCAAGGGAACATTTATGGTAAGACTCTTCATTATATCAAAAAACTTTTTAAACTGGGTCTCTTGCTTCTGCTTTTCCAATCTCTGAGGATAGGGAGGAGGTGGCCTAGGAAATTTTGCCTTTGGGGCCACTGGTTCCGGCATGTCAATTATGTGCTCCTTAGACGGGTTCACATTTCTACCCAAATCTTCCCCATTGTCATGAATGTCAATTATTACCTCACCTTCAATTGGCTCATCCATTGCTTCTTCCGCATCAACTGGTAGCTCATCTTGGGGTATAACTTCATCATTAACAACAACATTCTTTGGCCCCGAAGTACTTGCTTCACCATCTTTTCCACTCCGAGTAGTTACTGCCATAGCATGACCGGTGTTGTTGTTGTTCCCAACCTTGGGGTTCACTACCGTATCACTCGGTAGTGCACCCTTCGGGCGTGTGTTTAAGGCATGTCAAATCTGACCCATTTGTACTTCAAGATTTCGGATAGAAGTAGTGTGAGAGGATATCTGGGCATCGAATTCTGCATTTATCTCCATCATATGTTTGAACATGTTTTCTATCCGACCCATTTCGAGCTTGAAGAACTTTGCCCATGAGATTGATATGGAGGGGGGTTGCTTGGTTATTGGTACATCGGGGGCCTTTGAAAACCCGACCCCCGACTACCTTCGCCTCCCCAATTGTTGTTGTTATTTCTTCAATTCCAATTCCCTTCATTGTTGTTCCCCTATTGTCGGTCATTATTGTTGATCCATTGACGATCATTGGAATTACTCCAATTTCTGGCGTTGTTATTGTTCCAGTTTCACAGCCTTTGGTTCCCCCAGTTTTGTGTATTACCTTGCCCTTGGTAGTTTTTTGCGTACATAACATCCTCATCTTGGTCATTATAACTTTCATCTTGTTCATTACCACACGGCCCTTGATCACCATGGTTTTGCCTAACATTCCCCCGAGGTCTCCTTTGGTTTCCTTGCATATGAACTCCTTCCATAGCATTTACTTGCTTCGGCCCTTGCAATTGTTGGAGTTGAGCTTTAGCAAGTTGGTTCATAGTTGTTGTGAGCTCGGCAATTGCTTGCCCTTGTTCTTGGATTTCCTTGTAGAGACTATTCACATTGGTTTCCCCTTGAGGCACATTTGCTCTACTTTGCCAAGCCGAAGATGTGTCGGCCATTTCATCAAGAATCTCACATGCCTTCGGGTATGTCAACTTCATAAAATTACCACCGGCCGATTGGTTGACCATACATTGATTTACCATGTTGATTCCCCGGTAGAATGTTTGTTGTATCATAGCCTCGGTCATGTTATTGTTAGGACTCTCCTTGACCATGGTTCTATAGCATTCCCATATTTCATATAGTGGCTCGTTTGGCTCTTGTTTGAATGCCAAAATCTCATCCCGAAGGGCCGCCATGTGGCTTGGTGAAAATAACTTTGCAATAAATTTATCCACGAGCTCGTCCCAAGTAGATATAGAATGGTTTGGGAGACGCTCAAGCCAATCCAATGCCTTTCCCCTAAGTGAGAATGGGAACAACCGTAACCATAATTTATCCTCGGACACATTAGTTTGCTTACTCCCCCAACATGTATCAACAAAGCCTTTGAGATGCTTTTAGGTATTCTGGTGGGCGGCTCCGGTGCAGTATCCTCTTTGCTCTAGGAGAGTGATCATAACATTTGTGATTTGGAAGTTCCCCGCTTGAATCCTTAGCGTGACTATTTCACTAGCGTACCCCTCGTTTGGAAGGACCTGAGGAGCAGCTCTAGGAGCTGGAGGTGGGGGAGGGTCTGGGACATCATCCTGTATATTGGCATGTCGACCTCTTCTTTGTGGAGGAATTTGATTAATTTCATCTTCTTGATTGTCATAAACCTCCTCCCCCAGAATCACATTTCCTAGCGGATCAGCCATTGTACCTAAGTAAACAAAACAAGGAAGTTAAAAATAGAAGGAAAGAAAAACACACTACGCTTCTAGTCACAAATATAGTCACACGGTTAAAGCTCCCCGGCAACGGCGCCAAAAAGTGACCACACCTCACCCACACTACTTTATAAGTATGAAGGCAAGGATCGTGTATCTTTTACCCGAATGGTCGGGATCGAATCCATAGGGAGCCTATAAATGGGAGTGAGTGTATAAGTGATCTAGAAGGGTCGAGTGTTTCTAATTGCACTTCTAATCATTTGTTGGTGTTGAACTATACTAAGTGTATTCTATTGTTTGTAAGCTAATTAATGACTAACTTTGTTTTTGTTGTTGTTTTCTGATATTGATAAAGGCACTAGGTTCGTGACCGTTTCCTAAGTGGATACACAAAGGGATTCAATTATAAGGTCGGGGAATTGGCTAGGGATACAGCTATAACCAAAGCACAAAGGTTCTCACTCTATACCTCTCGGTAGTTTGAGTGATTTTACCCTAATTTCCCCTCTCGAGGCCAATTGGGTGCCAATTAATCAAGCAATATAGGATTAGGTAGGGTGTTACTCTCTCGAGGTTTAACCCGTTAACTAGGGCTCAAGTAGGGTTTGACCATTTCCGGGTTTAAATCCGTTGATTGGGACTACCAATCTCTTGATAATGCCCTAATTTCCTATTAGGCTAATTTCTAGACTCAAGTCTTCTTTCTCAAGAAAGACCCAAGTCATGAAAAGGTTAATTAGTGTTTGTAACCACCAATTATAGCAATAAAAAACCTTGAATTAGCCTAAATAGCCAACACCCATTAATTTTCCAACCTTAATTTCAAAACCCCATTACATACCCACACTAGGGTTGAGCCACAAACCTAGCTAATGGGTCTTAGCTACTCATAATCAAAGATGAAAACAATGATAGAGAAGAAGAATAACCCATTTAATTGATTCCTAACAATGAAATTAGAGTTTTCAATGCTAAAAATGCAAGAACAAAGCTAAAGAGATAAAAACTCTAAAATATTCACGAGCTCTCTACTTATGAAATTACAAGATGTGTATAGAAATTACAAAATAGTCTATTTATAGTCTGCCAAATTTTCGGACAAAAATACTCCTGCGGGACCACCGCGGACCGCGAAAACACGATCGCGGTCTGTGAAGACAATGATGTTGTTGAGCTGCTGATCTTCTGGTAAGGGTCGACCGCGGACCGTGAAAAGAGGACCGTGGCCGTGGTGGATACTTGTATCATTTCTTGAGCTCACTGGAATGCCACCGCAGACCACGAAATGAGGACCGCGGCCGCGATGGAAACCTGCCTTGTGCTCAACCTTACTAGAATGCCACCGCGGTCCGCGAAACGAGGACTGTGGCCGTGGTGGATGATTGCCTTACTGTCGACCTCACCGAAATTCCACCGCGGACCGCGAAATGAGGACCGCGGCCGTGGTGGCCTTTTTGGCTTGATCATCTTTGTTGTGTTTGATCTTTGTGATGGATTCACTCCTGTTTTGAGAATAATTTAGATAGAGTACCTTCATTTCTGGTTCAATCCTGCAACAAGCACAATGTATAATCTTTCGGGGCCATTTTGTGTACCATTATATCCAATTCATGTATAAGGGAACGGAAAACGAGGCAAAAATCCAAGTTATCAGTAACCCTTAGGTTTTGGTTGACGAGGACGATTTCTCGAGCTCAAAAATAAAATGGCCCTTAGGCTTTTGTATTAGGCCGATGTGGCCTTTGTAAAAAAGAATGGCTTTTTTCCCCCTTTCGACTTAAAAAGTTAATCATATAAAAATAATTTATACCTTAGCATGAGATAAGGAATTTGTTCGAGAGTTCGAACAAATCTGTACCCATTGGGGTTTTCGAGGGTCGATATTATCGAAACCCTTTGTTTCATAATGTCTTAGCATGAAATTAAGAATTTGTTCGAGAGTTCTTTGAACAATTCGGTACCCCTTAGGGTTTTCGAGGGTCGATGTTATCGAAACCCTTTGTAATTTTGTCGAGGATAGTCCTATTAATCGGTTTATGAAAATATTCGAAGGCCTGTTTTATTACGGAATTCAGACGTCTTCGAACCGTCTTAATTCGACCGTGGCCTTTTATTTAGGATTTGCCTCTTAGGATTATTTTCCCATTTCACTTCGAGCTTGCTCGAGATGTCAGTCCCCGAGTGGGACAGTCCCCGAGTAGGGTGGTTGTGGCCTATAAAACTCGAGGGTTGTCTTTTTAAGGTCTTATGATCTCGAGGTTTCAATAATTCGATCTCGTCTACTTTTTGGACGGCAGTCCCCGAGTGTGGGGTTAGTTGTTTCAAAATTCAGTTGAGATCGGCCCTTAAGCCTGTTTATACAACTGATCAAGAGTATGAAATTGTAAAGTAAAATTTTTCTAAGGCATGAAATATTTGTCAAGGAAAAAATACTTCTCTTAATAGATTATTATACATGCGTACATGTTAGATGTTAGGGATTGAGTAACCTACATGGGCACGATTCATTCGACCATTTGGCCTTTACGAAATTTACCTATCGAGACCCTGTTGAAACGAAGTACTTTCCTTGCAACAAAGTTGATATTCGAGGGTGATGCCCCCAGTATTCGAGGTTGATTTTAAAGAAGTCTCGGATGCTGTTGAATTTCCCTATGTTAGCACGAACAATGGTTGCCTCGTTAAAAACCTCGCCGGAAAAACCCATTTGGAACAAAACCCTGTCTAAGGGAAAAAGAGTGCAACACGTGCTTTCAGACCTAAGGACTTCGTGTTGAAAGATCCATCAACGTCTTCGATCGAACACCTGCAGTTGGTTAATTTAAAATACGGAAAAGGGCCAAAAATGTCCTTGAACTAGTTGAAATAGCTCAAAAATACCCTACGCTTGTTTTTGGTACCAAAAATATCCCTATCGTCTATGTTTTGGACCACAAATTCCCTTAAATCATTAGTCTTGCCATTAAAGCTGACATGTCAGTCCAACTGGGTTTGATTTGCTTACATGGTCATCCATCTAAGCAATCTAGCAATGCAGAATTATTATTTCGAAAAATTTATTTTTCTGAATTTTTTTATTAAAATACAAAATTAACACTTATTTAGAAAAAAGTAAAAAATTTCCGAAAAAATTATTTATTTCAGAATTTTTTATTAAAATACAAAATCAACATTTATTCCGAAAAAAGTAAAAAATTTCGAAAAAACTATTTAATTAAAATATTATATATAATATACAAATTAAATTATTTTGGAACTTCCTTTATTATATTTTTCCTGAAATTTTTTATTTTTTTCGGAATAAGTGTTCGACCATGAAAATTTTAAATTCACTTGAAGTTGAATCTCGGAATTTTTTAAAATTTGAAAACTCCAAAAATTATAAGAACTTCGGATGAACCAATTGATACTTATAGTAGAGGTGTACCTTTTGTAAAGCTATAACAGATAGGGATCTAAAAATTTAGATCAAACTAATCATAAATTCACTAAAGAGAACAATGGAGTTTTTTTAGCCAAATTATAAACCCCAATCAAGAATAATTTTTCTAATTTTTCTTAATTTTTTCGGAATAAGTATTGGTTTTGTATTTTAATAAAAAAAATTCCGAAATAAATAATTTTTTGGATTTTTTAAATCTTTTTCTGAATAAGTGTTGATTTTGTATTTTAATAAAAAATTTCAAAAAAATAATTTTTCCATGCTGCATTGCTTAGGTGGATGGCCATGTAAGCAAATTTAACCCAGTTGGACTGTCATGTCGGCTTCAATGGCAAGACTAACAGTTCAAATGGCATTTGTGGTCCAAAACATAGACGGTAGGGATATTTTTGGTACCAAAAATAAGCGTAGGGTATTTTTGCGCTATTTCAAATAGTTCAAGGACATTTTTGGCCCTTTTCCGTTTAAAATATAAGTGAAAATGGAGAAGGCCGTACCTTAGCCGTAGTATCGTTTGAGGAGTTAAATATTCCAATTGTTTGGTAATTGCTCGTCGTTACCGTGCCGAGCTTGTAGGATCTTTTCCCGACGATGTCAAGGACCTGATATGGTCCCTCCCAATTTGGGCCGAGTTTTCCTTTATTCGGGTTTCGAGTTGAGGGTGAATTTTCTTAGTACTAAGTCTCCAATGCTAAAGTGTCGAAGATTGGCTCTTCGATTGTAATACCTTTCGATCCGCTATTTTTGTGCGGCTATTCGATCGAGGGCGGCTTCCCATCTTTCATCCAGCAATTCGAGGCTTGTATTCATAGCCTTGTGATTTGATTCCTCCATTGTGTATCGAACCCTGACGCTAGGTTCCCCGACTTTGACCGGGATAAGAGCTTCTGCACCTTAGACTAAAGAGAACAGTGTCACACCTGTATAGGATTTTGACGTCGTGCAATACGCCTAAAGCACTTCGAACAGTGTTTCTCTCCATTTCCCCTTAGTATCGGTCAATCTTTTCTTTAGATTTTGAATGATGGTCTTGTTTGTTGATTCGGCTTGTCCATTCCCACTAGGATGATATGGTGTCGATAGAATGCTTTTAATTTTGTGATTCTCGAGAAATTGGTCACTTTGCTGCTGATGAACTTCTTTTCATTATCACATACAATCTCGGCAGGCATCCCAAATCGGCATACAACGTGGTCCCAAATGAAGTCTATAACTTCTTTTCTCTGACTTTCTTGAAAGCCTGTGCTTCAACCCACTTAGAAAAATAATCAGTCATAAATAAAATAAATTGAGCTTTACCTAGAGCTGATGGGAGAGGGACGACGATGTCCATTCCCCACTTCATGAATGAACATGGGGATAACACCGAATGGAGTTGCTCACCGGGCTAATGAATCATTGGCGCATACCTTTGATATTTGTCGCACTTTCGAACGAACTCTTTTGTATTTTTTTCCATATTGGCCCAGTAGTATCCTGCTCTGATAACCTTGTGAACCAATGACTCCGCACCAAAATGATTTTCACAAGTGCCTTCGTGAATCTCTTGGTCCCAAACATATCGCCAATGGTCCGTCGAACATTCTTTTGAACAGTGTTCCATCCTCGGCCAAGGTGAATCGCGCTGCGTTTGTGCGTAGAGTCCTAGACTCCTTCGGGTCTGATAAGAGTTTCCCGTTCTTTAAGTATTCGATGTACTTATTTCTTCAATCTCATGTCAGACTTATAGAATTTATTTCGGCATGGCCCTCTTCTATTACTGATCTCGAGAGTTGTACGATAGTCCCCGAGCTGAGTTCATCATCTTAGACCGATGACCCCAAGTTTGTAAAGGCATCGGCCTCGCTATTCTGCTCTCGAGGTACATGTTGCAAGGTCCATTCCTTAAATCAATGTAGAGTCACCTGTATTTTGTCGAAGTACCTCTGCATCCGATCCTCTCGAACTTCAAAAGTCCTGTTGACTTGGTTAACCACAAGTAGGGAATCACACTTGGCCTCAATGACCTCTACTCCCAAAATTTTAGCCAGCTCAAGACCTGCAATCATAGCATCATACTTGGCCTCATTGTTAGTTAATTTCGAAGTTTTGATAGATTGTCTAATTGTACTACCCGTGGGTAGCTTCAAAATGATGCCCAGCCCGGACCCCTTCACATTCGAAGCGTCATATGTGAAGAGGGTCCACACCCCCGATGATGTACCCAATTTTAATAATAGTTCCTTTTCAACCTCGGGTACGAGGGCTGGCGTAAAGCCGGCCATCCAAAGTTTGAGACTTAATGGTTGTTCGGGGTTGATATTCAATATCATACCCACTGATTTCGTCAGGCCATTTGGTCAATCGAACCGAGAGTTCGGGTTTGGGAAAAATATTGCGAAGGGGATAGGTAGTCACCACACAAATTGGGTGACACTGAAAATATGGTTTTAATTTCCTAGAGGCATTTATTAAAGCAAGTGCTAATTTTTCTAAGTGTGAGTATTGTGTCTCGGCCTCGCTTAAGGTCCGACTAACATAGTAAATAGGATATTGTGTACCTTGCTCTTCTCGAACTAGAACCCCACTTACCACGATTTCCTAAATTGCTAAGTATAAGTAGAGTTGCTCGTCCGCTTTAGGAGTGTGAAGCAGTGGCGGGCTCGACAGGTATCGTTTTAGTTCTTCCAAGGCTTGCTGATATTCCGAGGTCCATGCATAATTTCTCTTCTTTTTAAGAAGTAAGAAGAAACAGTGACTTCTATCTGAGGACCTCGAAATGAATCAGTGTAGGGCGGCTATGCGTCCTGTTAACCTTTGTACGACCTTAACATTATCCACGACCGTTATATCTTCGATAGCTTTGATTTTATTGGGGTTTATCTCGATCCCCATATTTGATACCATGATGTCGAGGAACTTCCCCGAGCCGACCCCGAATCCGCACTTCTCCGGGTTGAGCTTCATGTTGTACTTTCTCAGTATGTCGAAGGTCTCCTGCAAATGTTTCAAATGGTCCTCTGCACGCAGGTACTTAACTAGCATGTCATCAATATAAACTTCCATTGATTTTCCTATTTGTTCCTCGAACATTCGATTTACTAGGAGTTGGTAAGTTGCACCAAATTTTTTTAGTCTGAACGGAATTATGTTATAACAATAGGTTTCGTACTTAGTGATAAACGAAGTTTTTTCCTGATCTTTTGGGTTCATTTGTATTTGATTATACCCGGAGTAGGCATCGAGAAAACTGAGAATCTCATGGCCGACCGTGGCATCGATCATTCAATCGATATTCATAAAAGGAAAAGAATCCTTAGGACATGTTTTGTTTAAGTCCTTATAGTCTACTCACATTCTAAGTTTATTTCCCTTCTTAGGGACTACAATTTGCTAACCACTCGGGATATTTTACTTCTCGAATGGACCCTATTTTGAGAAGTTTGGTTACCTCGTCCTTGATGAATGCATGCTTAACCTCGGACTGGGGCCTTCTCTTTTTCTTTACTGAACGAAACTTTGGGTCCAAGCTTAATCGATGAGTAGTGATGTCCAGTGGGATCCCTGTCATATCAAGGTGGGACCAAACAAAGCAATCCATATTATCTATAAGAAAATTAATGAGTTTTTTCCCTGAGCTCAGGGGTTAACCCCGTGCCCAGGTATACCTTTCGTTCGGGTAAGTACTCAATCAATATGACTTGTTCCAGTTCTTTGACCGTTGATTTTGTGGCGTCGGAGTCGTTAGGAATTATGAAAGATCGGGGGATCCAATGTTCGTCATCCTCGTCCGCCTCTTGTTCCTCCGATTGGGTCGATGCTGGTACCTGTGGTTTCTATTAGGCCTTCTTCTTTCCTCTTGACTTTGATCCCTTTGTTGATGAAAGAGCTGATACCTGTATTACTTAATCGATCGCGAACATCTCTTTGGTAGCATGTAATTCCCCATACACCATTTTTACTCCATCCGGTGTTGGGAATTTCAAAACTTGGTAAAGGTTGAAGAGACCGCCCTCATGTTATGAATCCAGGGTCGTCCGAGTAGGGCGTTGTATCTCATATCACCCTCGATCACATGGAACTTTGTTTCTTGAACGGTCCCGGCTACGTTGACTGGAAAGATGATTTCACCTTTGGTAGTTTTACCTGCCATGTTGAAGCCATTAAGAACCCAAGCTGCGGGCATTATCTGATCATGTAGGTCGAGTTGCTCCACGACCCTCGATCAAATAATGTTAGTCGAGCTTCCTAGATCAATCAAAACACGCTTAACCTGAATTTTATTCATAAGAGTAGATATTATCAGAGCATCGTTGGGGGGTTGTCAGATCCCTTCTTCTTCCTCATCATTGAAAGACAATGTCCCTTCTGGTATATAGTCTCGAGTCCATTTTACCCTGGTGATCGACACCTTGGTGCGTTTGAACATGGGTCCCTGCGGAATATCGACCCACCAACGATCATGTGAATCACGTTTTGTGGTTCTTCCTATTTGCATCCATGTCTCTAAAGTGGTTTTTGGCTCGGTCGCTCAAGAATTCTCGAAGGTAACCCTCGTTGAACAAATGTGCTACCTCCTCCCTTAGTTGTCTGCAGTCTTCCATTCTGTGACCATGTGTACCATGGTATTTGCACATCTGATTTGCGTTCCTCTGGGCCGGATCGTCTGCAAAGGTCGAGGCCATATAGTATCTTTGATCCGTCCAATGGCTGACACAAAGGCTGATGCATCGATGCTGAAGTTGTATTCTGAAAATCGTGGTGCTTCTGTGGGCTCGACATGTTTATCGAAAACACCCTTACTCATGAGCCCTCGGGAACTCTGTCCTCTATCGTTCCTTCGATCACTCCAAACGAGATTGCATACAGAGTCATTCTTCCTACGATATTCGTCATACAGTTGATACCGATCTCTGTTCTATCGGGATTCTCTGTCGATGTCCCTTTGAATTCTGTCGATGGGCCTGTTTGGATAAACGGAACTGGGAGGAGTTCCTAATTGATCATCCTCAACTTTGATTTTTGACTGATACCGATTATGCACATCGGCCCAGGTCACAGCTGGATACTTAATTAAATTCTACTTCAGCTACTGTGAGGCTACCGAACTTCATACGGTCAAACCTTGAGTGAAAGATTGGACATCCCAATCATTTGTGACTGGGGGTAGGTCCATACATTCCATCTGAAACTAAGATACAAATTCCCTTAACATTTCGTTGTCCTTCTGTTTCACTTTGAAGAGGTCCGACTTCCTAGTCGTGACCTTTATTGCTCCGGTGTGTGCTTTGACGAAGGAATGTTCAAGTATGTCAAAGGAATTAATGGAATTTGGTGGCAGGTGGTACCATATCATCCGCCCCTTCGATAAAGTTTCTCCAAACTTCTTCAGCATAACAGACTCAATATTGTCATCCTCTAAGTTATTCCCTTTTATCGTGATGTATAGGAAGTGGCATGTTCATTAGGGTTGGTGGTCCCATTATACTTTGGAATTTCTAGCATGCGAAGTTTCTTGGGGATGGGCTTCGGAGCCGCACTTAGGGGGAATGGCTTCTGCACGAATTTCTTTGTATCCAAACCCTTCAGAATTAGTGGTGCCCCTGGTATTTGGTCAACTCGGGATTTATATGTTCCTACCTTTTTGTTATTTGCCTCGATCTTCTTTTCCTCTGATTCGATCTGCTTTGTAAGCTCCTCGAGCATTTTCATGATATTGGGGTCAATCCCCGATTCATTGGCGTTCGATCTCTCCTGTACTGGTTCATCCCTGTGAAAAACTTTAAGTGAGGGCTCGGATTTAGCTCTTCGGAGCCCGATTTGGTTTTGACGTTGCGCTATGGCAACTTGTTGAGCTTGCAGCATTTCAAATATCAATCGAAGACTAACTCCGCCATCTTTGCCGATGTGTGCATTTTGACTGATTGGTCGAGCTTCTCTGTGGACGCTGTTATTGAGGTCGCGCCCAAATTGGCATTTAAGGAGATGTGGGAGCTGATGTCAACGGGTTCAGCAGCTGGTACTCCCTCGATGCCAACCTGAGGTACTTCGATCCCTGGGGAAGCTACATTGTTGTTTTCTCCATGGAAACCGAGGTTGTTGTCAGCGTGTGTGGGTACTGCTTGTGAGTTCGACATGTTGATCCTGAAATCAAAAACAATTACGAGAATAAGTGTAAAGCACTGTGTGTTATCAGAATCAATATTAAGCAATCACTATTATCCTTAGCCCCACGGTGGGTGCCAAATTGTTTACCCTTAAAACCGGATAACAATTAAACTTATAAGTGATTTAAGGACACGTGATTTCACCTAATACCAATGGACAAATATGGTGACTTCTAATAGAAATTAACAATAAAGTAAGGCAAACCAGTTTTGAGATGCAATTCAGCCCTCGAGTTGGATACCCTCGAACTGACACTATTGAGAAATAAATTATGAAATACGAAATAAGCTGATGAACAAGAGAGTTTCAGAGAGAAAGAGTGTTATATTGCGTTGATATGCGAGAATAAGATGGTTTATAAATGATTAGAACCCCCTTTATATAGTAGAGGAATTCTACTTATGGTACAACTTTAATTACAGAAGGAAATCACATGATTAGCTAGACAATCGTTCTTGATTTGATCCATTCCGAGATTTCTACCATGATCCTTGACGAGTTACGGATAACTCACCTTTTTGTTAGTATGCTATCTTCGATCTTGTTCGATGGCTATCTCGTTTGGTCTCGATCACTACTGGTCTCGATCTCGACAGGTACCTCGAATCCCGAACTCTGTATCTTATCCTCCTACCCCGGTTTGATCTATTATGGGGCCGATCTGCTATCCATTGCCCTGGTCTCGGTTAATCAGTAAAATCGGGTGTTCCCGATTTCAACCATATACACTTATCTTTTTAGAGAATATACATCTTAGTAAGAGGTGAAAAAGAGAATGTAAAACACAAGTTCTATTTTAAGAAATAAAAAGAAGAAGAATATTAATATGAGAGTGCAAATTAAGTATTAGTCATCATAAGTCACATTGGCTAAATAATAACCTTTATTCTTTTTTAGAAAAATCTTATACTTTTTTACCATAAATATTCAAATGTATTTTGGAAAAATTACTTTAGTATTAACTTATTATTAATCGAAAAAATAGGGCCCGAGAATATTTGGGGCCTATCTTTACTTCATTGGCTTTACCCTCTAGCCGGCACTGCTCATAACTCCTTCCGAGAAGGGTCTTATGAGTATAATGCCTCCAACAACAAAAATTAGTGTCACAGGGGCGTTTTATGTCACTCGAATTCTGCCCGAGGTTCACCCTTGTGCGGCAGTCAAGCCCAACCTTGACTTCAGCCTTTCCAACTCTTAGAATAATTTTAGGAACGTTTGTACTTAGAACGATTTTAGGCAGAAAACGAAATAAGTAAAGGCACACACGGTTTACATGAATTTCTTCCTAACTCGTATTAATTTGTGAATACAAGAACACAATAAGACAACCCTATGGCCAAGAACAAAGAACACCCTAGTTCACTGCCCCGAAATTGATTTCCTACCCTTAGGAATGTACTTAGACGAAATTTGGCTAACAATGCCTCAAGACTAAGTATTCTGCCTCATTTGGACAGCCTTATGCACATATTTATAGTGCAGGCTGTCCAATTACACTTGATAGCTATTTAGACATTCAGTTGAAGAGCCCCAACTGATGGGAAAATATTAAGACATGATAAAAAAACGTGCCCACATTTTATCCCATGATCAGCCATGTTTTGGATGTGGTTGTAACCGCCAACTTCCTCCCATGTGCCTTGCACACGTTTTGTAACTGCTTCCTGTGCACATCATGTGCCTATTTTGCCCAGTTTCTGCATGCCCAAGGTTGGAATTGCGCCTAGCCTTGCCTTTGACACTGCTCCGCCCCAATGTCATGTCCACAACTTGCCGCCCGCTGACTTTACCGCACACGCCTATTGCCACAACTTCCCGCTTGTGTCAAGTCGCCCCCAACTTGATCAAATCTGCCCGCATCAATTGTCATTGCTTGTCTAGACTTTTCTTGCCATGTCTTAGCCCCTGCTTGACTTGGCTTTTCCTTGTCATTGTCATGCCAACCCTCACGTCCATGTGCCATGCGTCTTGCCTCCGTTCAAGGTGCGTTTGTCAACCCCGCATAGTCCGTCATGTTGAGCTGCCCGTCATGATGTTGCACCATTTTTCAGGTTGTGTGCCAAGGACATCATGAAAATCCTTGTCACAACCCACACCTGCCGAGGACCTTTGTCAAGGGGATAATAAACCACCCCAACCCGAAGAATTTGTCGTCCTCGACGAAGCAGTTTCCACATTTTTCAGCACCACTATAGGTCCTAGATATGTTGCCTCCTGCTCATGTTCTTCCCCGCTCTGCTCATCTTCACATTTTTCTTAAGCAAACAAATTTGAGAGTTGTTCGTGTTTTGGACAGTCCCTCGCCATATGTGGTCCTTTGCAAATAAAACAGCCATCAAATTTGTTGTTTTGTCCCTTGCATGTTGAAGGTCCAGCACCTTGCTTTTCCTTTCCATTGCCATTGCCCTCAACAACATTGCCCTTGTCATTTCCATTTTTCCTCCACTCTTTTTCCTTGTCCTTGTTCCCGTTTTTGGACTTTGAAGTAGTAGAGAATTCAGAACCATCTTGTCCCAACCGGAAGTCATCCAACACATCCACAACAACAATGGCACTAGGAAGGTCTTTCACATTCTGCCTTTGGAGTTCTATTTGCACCCACGATTGCAACCCATAAAGGTAATTGTGCAGCTTGTCTTCCTCAAACATGTTTCTTATATCCAACATCAAAGAACTGAAATCTTTTTATTCCCTGACTGTTCCAGTTTGTTTCAACTTTTTCAAATGATCTCTAGCAATCCAGCCCACATTGATAGGAAAGAATTGATCCTTCAACTCTTTCTTCAGCCCGTCCCAAGAGTCAATTTTTGGCCTACCAACACTTACATCATCTACCACACGCGTCCGCCACCAAAGCTTTCCACCATCCACCAAGTACATAGTTGTAATGGTGACCTTATCTTCATCTCGCACATGGGCAGACTTAAAGTACTACTCCATATCCCACAGGAAATTTTCGAGTTTCTTGACACTCCTTGCACCCTTGATCACGCTCAACTATGTCTTATAGAAATACTAAACGGGCGCTGCAAATATAATCTGGGTTATTACGCCCAAATTCGATCCCACAGGGAATTTACGTATCAATTAAGTCTTTAAAATACTAAACTGTTACTTAATCACTTTTCTCAAGACTTTTGAGTATCAATTGGTGATGTTTACTAAATCTAATAACAAAATAATAAATTAGCAATTAACTAACAATATAATGTAAACAATGATAATAAAGGTCTAAGGTTATGGTTTCCCCCGTTGGTGAATTCTTCTCGGATATTTCTTATAGTTTAATTAATTATCTCTATCAATCATGAACACTCTAACTATCATAAATCTCTCTCAAGTAATTATGATAATNTTCACTTTAGATTGCACCCGAGGTATCGTTATCTCTAACCTAACCTCTAAACCCTCGGTTATGACTTTTTTCTATACTCCGGGAGTGGTGTTGTTCAAACAACTACCTAAATATGCACTCTCTCTCAAGTAGATACATAATAAATAGGAAGAGTTAATCGAGAGCTCTTTCAATCAACTACAATAAGAACGTAGTTAAACAAAAAGAGATTAATCAACCAAAATATATTAATATCACCATGAATTCATCCCCAACGGGTTCTACCAAAACCCTAGACTAAAGAATTTAGCTACTCATGTTATTTAGAATCAAAACTAAAAGAAATTGCATAATGGAAATACAAAGTAATGAATACTAGATGTACAAATCAATGTTTGTCACTTCTATGGTGTTTTCTTGTTGAATCCTTCGAAATCCTTCCGAATCTTCTCCGTCCTTCTCAAGTTGTATTGTTTGGTGTCTATTTATATGTTTAGGGAGAACCCTAACCATGTAGGAGACTTCTATTTTGACCGGGAAACACTTAAACTCGTCA
>ML426443.1:125777-162035 GCA_005239525.1 Nicotiana knightiana | reverse complement strand
ACCCCAGATTATATTTGCAGCGCCCGTTTAGTCTTTCTATAATACATAGTTGAGCGTGATCAATGGGTGACCGGATTTTGGTCTGAACCTCGTGTTTGGACCAAGCGGGCCCTGTCACGACCCAATTCTCCCTCCGACTCGGTCTCGTGACGGCACCTAGTCTAGACGACTAGGTAAGCTATTTGTTCAACAAGAATTTAAGATAACAAGCGAAAACAGTAAAAATGAACTAAAGCCATAGTAATACTCGTGGCATTACAGTTACCCAAGACCCAGAATATCAACAATACATCACAAGCTGACTCTACGTCTCAATATGTACAACTGGGGAGAAACATCAGTATAGTCTCATCTACAAGTATTAACTACACTAAGATAGAACGGGGACTCGGAGATCTGCATATGCTGTAGATTACACCTCAAGTCTCCTGGCACTAGCTGCTAGCTAACGGTGATACTGCGTACTGGGACCTGGATCTGCACATGGGGAAAAACATGCACAGAAGGGCATGAGTACTCCATAATCGGTACTCAGTAAGTGCCAAGCCTAACCCCAGTCAAGTAGTGACGAGGCCTGGTTGAAGCCCTACTGAGGTTTTGCAAAATAACAGATATAGTGAACAAGTAAGTAAAACAGATAATAATTAACAGAAATTCCAAGTAAATGCTAGCAAGAAACGGTATAGTTAAATGCTCATATCAATGCAATATATATAAATTTCAATAGGAAAGGAAAGGCACAAATGCAATGTAGTATGAGGGAAAGCCTCAGGTCTATGCCTGCAATCCCTAGGTATGCAATGCAGTATGAGGGGAAGGCTCAGGTCTCTGCCCGCAATCCCTATGCATGCAATGCAGTATGAGGGAAAGGCTCAGGTCTCTGCCCGCAATCCCTATGTATGCAATGCAGTATGAGGGAAAGGCTCAGGTCTCTGCCCGCAATCCCTATGTATGCAATGCAGTATGAGGGAAAGGCTCAGGTCTCTGCCCGCAATCCCTATGTATGCAATGCAGTATGAGGGAAAGGCTCAGGTCTCTGCCCGCAATCCCTATGTATGCAATGCAGTATGAGGGAAAGGCTCAGGTCTCTGCCCGCAATCCCTATGTATGCAATGCAGTATGAGGGAAAGGCTCAGGTCTCTGCCCGCAATCCCTATGTACGCAATGCGGTATGAGGGAAAGGCTCAGGTCTATGCCCGCAATCCCTGTATGTAATGCAGTTTAAGGGAAAGTCTCAGGTCTACGCCCGCAATCCCTATGTAAATACGTAATATAAGGTAAATCTCAAAATAGCGTAGTTTAAAGGTTTTAAGAAAATCAATTAGAAATCCGGAGTAAAATCCTTAAATTAGTTTCAAATAATAGTAACGATTGGAAAACCAGTTAGAAATCAATTTACCAGGGTAAAATCTTAAGTTATTATGCAGTTCAACCGATAATAGAAATAATAGAATTGAAAATGAGGCATTGTGTAGAAAGAAATATGGAACTTCTATGAAAAATAACCCGTGCACGTGCTCGTCACCTCACGTACACGGGGTTTTATAGCAAAATCAGTTAAAAATACCTAAGGGAAATTCCCCAACACAGAGTTAGGCAAGCCACTTACCTCGACTGCGCTACTCAACCAATAATCACGCTCTTGCCACGAGTATCCAACTCCGGGTGGCCTAAATCTATTCAATTCGATTACATAATGTAAATATCATTTCAAGAAATCAAAATAACTAATTAATTCGGAACTAATACGTGAAATTAGGAATTTTGACCAAAACGCCCCTCGGACCCACGTCTCGGAATTGGGTAAAAGTTATATTTTTCGGACACCCATTCACTCACGAACTCACTCGAACAAGAATCATCGAAATCCGATGTCAAAACATCCCTAAATCCTCAGATTTTGGTTGGGGAAGTTTCATCCAATTTTCATGGTTTTTCACCCATTTTCATTGATTATTTTAAGGAAAATGATATGGGCTAATGGTCTAACAATGGATTAGGATTAGAAAACGTTACCTATGATCCTTCTCTTCAAATCCCACTGAAAATCGCCAATTCTCGAGCTCTCAAACGATTTTGGACTTAGGAATTTCAAACCCTCGAATTTTAGAACTAAGCACACAGGGATTTCGCACCTGCGGTCCATTTCACCGCACCTGCGGAAAAAGCATCACAGGTGCGGAAATCACTTAAGAGTACCTGGGGTCGCACCTGCGGTCATTTGGTCGCGCCTGCGGAACCCAGGTCACACCTGCGACCACTGGTCAACCCCTCCCCCCCCCCCACTATCGCACATGCGACCAGGCCTATCGCACATGCGGAAAAACCATCGCAGGTGCGAGACACCAGAAACAGGTCTAGTTCAGCAGTCCTAAAGGCTCTAAATGCTCCCGTTGAGCATCCAAAATGACCCCGAGGCCCCCCGAACCTCAACCAAACTTACCAGCTGACTCAAATACCTTATTCAAACTTGGGCGAGCCTTAAAATCCCGTCTCATAACATCAAAATCATCAAATATGCATAGATTCAAGCCTAAGAACTTAGGAATTTTCAAGAGTTCACCTTCGACGTCGAAACACGTCTAAACTCGTCCGAATGACCTCAAATTTTGCACACAGGTCATAAATGACATTCCGGACCTGCTGTCGCTTTCGGAATTCCATTACGAGTCCGATATCAAAATCTCACCTATCGGCCAAAATCGCCAAAATTCTAACTTTCGCCAATTCAAGCCTAAATCTACATCCGACCTCGAAAACAGAGTCCGAACATGCTCCCAACCCCGAAATCACTCAACGGAGCTAACGGAGTTGACGGATTTCCATTCCGGATTCGTCTTCACACAGCTCTTGCTACAGTCCAATTTCTAAGGTCAAAGCTCACCTTAAAGGACTATATGTCCAAAAACACTCCAATTTTCATCACTCAACGCTCCGACTCGTTCCATTAACATAATAAGACATGGGAGAAGAAGTTATTAGGGGATCGGGGTGCTAACTCACAAAATGAACGGCCAGGTCATTACATTCTCCCTCTCTTAAGAAAATTGTTCATCCTCAAACGAGTATAGAAACATACGTGAAGCTGAGAATACATGAGGGTACTGAATCCGCATATCCTGCTCGGTCTCCCAAGTCGCCTCCTCGACCGAATGACCCCTCCACTGTACCTTGACTGAAGGAATGCCCTTCGACCTGAGCTTTCTGACCTGCCTGTCCAAAATGGCTCCTCAACATATGATAGATCCTTGTCAAACTAAACTGAGCTGAAATCCAAAACATGAATCGGATCACTGTGATACTTCCGGTGCATGGAAACGTGGAATATCGGATGAACACCTGCTAGGTTGGGAGGCAAAGCCAACTCATAAGCAACCTCCCCAACCCGCTGCAATATCTCAAAAGGGCCAATGAACCTCGGACTCAGCTTACCTTTCTTTCCAAATCTCATGACGCCCTTCATAGGCGATACCCGAAGCAAAACCCGATCACCAACCATGAATGCCAAGTTCTGAACTCTCCGGTCTGCAAAACTCTTCTCCCTGGACTGAGCTGTGCGAAGTCTATCCTGAATCACCTTTACCTTGTCCAAGGCATCCTGGACCAAGTCTGTACCCAACAATCGGGCCTCGCCTGGCTCAAACCATTCTACTGGAGACTTGCACCGCCTACCATATAAAGCCTCAAATGGCGCCATTTGAATGATCGACTGATAGTTGTTATTATAAGCGAACTCTGTGAGAGGCAAGTACTAATCCCATGATCCTCCAAAATCCATCACACAAGCACGAAGCATATCCTCCAAAATTTGAATAGTGCGCTTGGACTGTCCGTCCGTCTGAGGGTGGAATGCTGTACTGAGATCAATCTGGGTACCCAACTCACTATACAAGGCTCTCCAGAAGTGCGAGGTGAACTGAGGACCTCGGTCTAAAATAATAGATACCGACACACCATGCAACCGGACTATCTTCCACATGTAGATCTGAGCCAACCTCTCTGAAGAATACGTAGTCAATACTGGAATGAAATGAGCTGACTTGGTTAGCTGATCCACAATCTCCCAAATAGCATCATACTTCCTCAAAGTCCGAGGAAGTCCAACCACAAAATCCATGGTGACCCGCTCCCACTTCCACTCTGGAAGCCTCATCTGCTGAAGTAATCCTCCCGGTCTTTGATGTTCACACTTGACCTGCTGACAATTGAGGCATCTGGCTATGAACTCCACTATATCCTTTTTCATCCTCCACCACTATAGTGCTATCTCAGATACTGGTACATCTTTGCGATACCAGGATGAATGGAGTACCGCGAGCTATGGGCCTCCTCAAGGATCAACCTCCGTAGTCCATCTACATCAGGTACAAATATACGGCCTTGCAGTCTCAACACGCCATCATCATCTATGGTCATATCTCTAACACCATCCCGCTGAACTCTATCCCGAAGAGCTCGAATGTCGGGATCATCATATTGGCACTCTCGAATGTGGTCGTAAAGAGAATATCGAGCAATAACACAAGCGAATACCCGGTGAGGCTTAGAAAGGTCCAACCTCACAAACTGGCTGGCTAAAGACTGAACATCCAAATCTAAGGGCCTCTCAGTTACATGAAGATATGCCAAACTACCCAAACTCTTCGCCCGGCGACTCAGGGCATCGGCCACCACATTGGCCTTCCTCGGGTGGTATAATATGGTGATGTCATAATCCTTGAGTAAATCCAACCACCTCCTCTGACACAAATTGAGATCCTTCTGTCTGAAAATGTGCTGCAAAATCCGGTGATCCGTATATATCTCACAGGGAACACCGTATATATAGTGACGCCATATCTTCAGGGCGTGAACAATCGCTGCCAACTCAAGATCATGAACAGGGTAATTTTTCTCATGTACCTTCAACTGTCTGGACGCTTAGGCAATCACCCTACCATCATGCATCAACACCGCTCCCAAGCCAATCCTCGAAGCATCACAATAGACTGTATAGAACCCCGAACCGGTAGGTAGTTGGAACGACCCGACCGGTCATTTTGGGAAATCAAACTCTGTTCAGCAGCAAAAGGTCTAGAACAGCTTCAGAATATCAGTATCAACTTGCGTGCTTGGTGGAATTCGGCTTTCGGATGGTCTAAAGTCAAATTGGAAGAAGGAACCTTGTTTTGGAAGTTTGAACGGTGAAAAGTTGACCGGAAGTGGACTTTTGGGTAAACGACCTCGGAATAGGTCGTGGGCAATCTCAAAAGCTTCGCATGGTGATTTTGGACTGAGGCGTGTGTTCGGAATGCATTTTGGAAATCCGTAGCTCATTTAGGCTTGAAATGCCAAAGTTTAAAATTTTGGAGTTTCCAGTCCAATAGTGAATTTTTGATCCGAGGGTCGGAATGGAATTCCGGGAGTTTGCAGTAGTTCCTTCATGTCATTTTGGATGTGTGTGCAAAATTTGAGGTCATTCGGATGAGTTTAGACGTGTTTCGGCGTCGGATGTGAATTCTAGAATTTTCCTAAGTTCCTAGGCTTGAATCTATGCGTAATCAATGTTTTTGATGTTATAAGACGTGTTTTTAAGGCTAGACCTAGTTCAAATAAGGTGTTAAGGTTGGTTGTTGGTTTTGGTTGAGGTCCCGGTGGCCTCAGGGTTGTTTCGGGTGCTTAACGGGAGAAAATTTTGGAATTTACTGCTGCTGAACCAAGCCTCTTCTGGTGTCTTCGCACCTGCGAAGGTTTTTCCGCAGGTGCAGACTCGCAGGCGCGGTGGCCTTGATCGCAGGTGCGATAGGGGTGTTTTGGCCAGTGGTCGCAGGTGTGACTTGGGTTCCGCAGGTGCGGGACCACAACGCGACCAAACGACCGCAGGTGCGTCCCCAATGCATTTTAAGTGACTTTCGCACCTACGATGCTTTTTCCGCAGGTGCGGTGATTGAGTCCGCAGGTGCGATTTTCCTGTGTGTTTTATTCCAAAAAACTGAGAGTTTATTTCATAATTCTAAACATCGTGTAAGGGCTCGGGAATTGGCGACTTTCTGTGGGTTTTGAAGAGAAGGATCACAGGTAACATTTTCTAATCCTAATTAATTTTTATACCATTAATCCGTGTTGTTTTCTTTAATTTAATTATCAAAAATGGGGGAAAAACCATAGGAAAGGGATGAGATTTTCCCAATCCGAAATTCTGAAAAATTGTGGGGTTTTTGGCATCGGATTTCGATTGTTTCTGGTTAAATGAGTTCGTGAGTGAATGGGTGTCTGGAAAATATAACTTTTACCCGATTCCGAGTCGTGGGCCCGAGTTGCATGAGATGTTATTTACGATATGTAGTTGAATTGTATAGATTTGGTCCATTTAGGGTCGGATACTCGTGGCAAACGTGTGGTTTCAAGTTGATTTTGAGCCGGTTCGAGGTAAGTATCTTTCCTAACCTGGTGTGGGGGACTTCCCCTTAGGATTTGAGTCTTCTCTGTTGATTGCATTCCTTGTACGCGAGGTGACGAGTGCGTGCTTGGATTTATTTGTGGAAAATTTGCCCCTATTAGGTTCTTACCTCCTTGTAATTACTGAGTATGAAGTCATTTTTGATATGATTGAGCTCTCTGTTATTAGTTTCACCTCTACATGTGTTTACTTGGAAATTATTTGCCCTTTTTGGTTTATTCTTGTTGCCTAATTGACTCTTGCTTTGTTTAATTGAAAATCCCTACCCTCTTATAGTCGCATTAACTTTGTAATTGCTTGTCTCTATTTGGAAATCATTAGTATCTCTCATGTAATTAATTGGTCTTAATGGAGGTTACGGTTATCTTTCCTCTGCTCGTCCTTGATTGAAATCATTGTATACTCTTCGTAACTTGCCCAATTGTAAAAGAAGTTAGATATCCTATGTTTTGTTGATAATTCCTTATTTGAAATTATTGATTCATATTAACTTCCTTGTTTTTGAACTACGTATTAAGGAATCGTTGTTTCATATTATTCTCCCTTGTTGAGTTGTTCTTATTACACTTAGTATTCTATGTTATGGTTATTCCTTGTGTGCTAGTTGTACCGTCTCCGGGTGAATGGAGGCGCCTGAGTTGACTTCCTTGTGTTGATATTGTGATGCACGAGGTTTCTGTCGTGCGATTGTTAATATTGTGATGCACAAGGTTTCTGCCGTGCGGTTGTTGATATTGTGATACACGAGGTTTCTGTCGTGCGATTGTTGATATTGTGATGCACGAGGTCTTTTCCGTGCTATTGTTGCAATTGATGTATTGCACATGCGGCGTAATAAGGCGGGATATGTTTATATGCTTATATGTGGGTTGCGCATGTGGCGGAATAAGGTGGGAACATTATGATATACGTGTGGCAAAATAAGGCGGTACTTATTATACTATTATTTGCACATGTGGGGAAATAAGGTGGGCTATGTCAGGGGTAAGTTGTAAAGAATTGTGATGGCCCGTGGAGGCATTCCTATGTTGTTTAATATTGTGATTGTAGGTTACTTACCTGTATGAACCCTATCGCTTGGGAGTTGTGAGAAACCATCGTACGCGCGGTTCGTTCTCCGTTTTATGTTACTAGTTGGTAGAATTCTTGTTAAAGCACTTGCACAAGCATACACGTAGTTGAACACTCCTATTAGAGGTGAATTCCTCCTGATTTGTTAAGGGTGGAGGTACGCTCTCGTTTATCCATCATATATGTGAAATTGGCCTTAGTTAGCCAGTTAGTTGTCAGTATGACTGAGAGACTGATGGGGCACAGGATGCCAAGTGTTAGATTTCAGGTGCTGGTGGTTTCGAGAGTTGTAGTTTGTCCGAGATTTGGTAATATTGTGGAAAGAGTTGAGTAAGACCTTATGTGAACATCATTGTAGGTTACGAGTTATTGATTTATTTTCCCTTACTGTATTGTGACCTTGGGATTTGGATTGTGATTTTGTCATCATTACGTATCATCCTTTATCATTTTCTCGTTGTTGCTTGTTGTTCCTTCTCCCTTATGGTGAATTATAGCATTAATGTTCTCTTCGTGCGGCCTTTACATATTTACATGTAATTTCTGTTGTACCTATGATTATACTGTTTATTTGACCAGTATGTGTCTCGACTGTCCCTCATCACTACTCCACCGAGGTTAGTCTTGATACTTACTGGGCACCGCCGTGGTGTGCTCATGCTACTCTCCTGCACATTTTTTTTTTGCAGATATAGCTACTCCCATTCAGTTTTGTCAGCCTTGGAAGAAGGCATTTTCTATAGAGACTTCGAGGTATATCTGCTACGTCCGCAGACCGAAGAGTCACTTTCTATCTTCTGTAATAAGTATAGCCTTTCAGTATTTTTCCTTTGTTTAGACATTCTTGAGTTAGAACCTCTTACGTATCCCTTAGCTTGTGATTTGTGAGATTTCGGGTTTTGGGAATTATGTTAGCTTCGAGAGCTGTTATTGTATGTGTCGAGCGGCACCTTAAACGCTGTTTATTTTACTAGTTTAGTTTTAATTACTTTCTTTCACAATTATGGTTTATCTTCCGCATTGTTAGGCTTACCTAGTTATAGGGACTAGGCGCCGTCACGACATGTTCTCGGAGGGCAAACTGGGGTCGTGACAAGTTGGTATCAGAGCACTAGGTTCGTAGGAGTCACAGATCACGAGTCGGTTTATTAGAGTCTCGTGGATCGGTACGGAGACATCTGTACTTATCTACGAGAAGCTATGTAATTGTTTAGGAAGAATCCTCACTTCATTTGATTTTCTTGTCGTGCGATATTTCTTTTGACATCAATTCTAAGCCTATGTCTTCTACTCTCTCACAGATGGTGAGGACACGTGTTACTCAGGACGATCAGGCACCCGCGCCCCCTACCACAGCCGTCGGAGATCGGGACTAGGGTAGAGTTCGAAGACGCGCACGTGGTGCAGCGAGAGCACCTGCGCGAGCGGCCGCCGAGGTACCACCAGCAGATCCAGCTGAGGTCCAGACACCTGCCACGCCTACTGCCAGTACTACTCCAGCTCTTCAGGAGACATTAGCTCAGTTCATGTCTGTGTACACCACTCTAACTCAGGCAGGGTTGCTTCCCCTTGCTTCAGCCACATCCCAGGCCAGGGGAGGAGCACAGACTCCCGCTGCCCGCACTCCTGAGCAGCGAGTGCATGTGGAGCAGGTCCCAGAGGTCATTCTCATGCCTCCCGTAGTGCCAGTTCAGCCCGAGGAAGGGTCATCTGCCTCAGAGGACGAGCAGCGGAGACTTGAGAGGTTCAAGAAGTATGACCCTACGGCATTTAGTGGACTATCATCAGATGATGCCTTGGGATTTATAGAGGAGTGTCACTGTATTCTTCGCACTATGGGCATAGCCGGATCTAGTGGGGTTTCCTTTACTACCTTCCAGCTTCACGGAGCCGCTTATGATTCTTGGCGCACCTATGAGTTAGACATTCCAGACGAGGTTGCTTCACTGACCTGGACCCAGTTCTCAGATATGTTCCTGAGAGAGTTTGTTCCTCAGAGCCTCAGGGACGCATGGCGCGCAGAGTTTGAGCATTTGAGCCAGGGTGCTATGACAGTTTTGGAGTATGCTGTCTGTTACACCAGTTTGGCTAGACATGCCTCAACCCTAGTTTCTACTGTTCGCGAGAAAGATCGTCGGTTCATTGTGGGGCTTATCCCTAGCATCAGATCCAGTATGGCTCGTGAGTTGGAGATAGATATTCCATATCAGCAAGTGGTGAACATTGCTAGGAGGATAGCGGGTATGCATGCTAGAGAGAGAGAGAGGGTAGGCAATGTCACGAGAGAGAGAGCAGACGAGATCGGGAGAGAGAGTATAAGGAGGCGAGGAGGCCTCGTAGACCGGGGAGATATACTGGTCCATATTTTAAAGGCAGGGTACGTCATGGTAGAGGTTTTGTGGGTTAGCCAGTCCAGTTTGCGCTCCAGGCTTTGCATGGTGACTCAGGTGTTCATGGGTCTCGGAGTACCCGTATCGCACAGTTTCCACCGCCTGTCAGCAGAGGGGGTGCTTCGAGTGTGGAGATACTAGCCACATGGTGAGAGATTGTCCCAGACTTCAGACCGATGTGTCACAACGAGGTATTCAGGCAGGTAGAGGGCACCCAAGAGGGGGAGGCCCGGCTTGTTGATGTGTTCACATATTAGGCTTGAGGCCGGTGCGCCAATTGAATGTCATTCAGGTACGGACTCGATTTGTTATAGAGGGGCGCTATCTATAGTTCCTCACAGTTCTGCTTATTGGGGTGAGTACCCTTATTTGTTGTCCCGCTTATGGGTGCGTTTCATGATTTGTACTCTAGTTATGTGATTATCCTGTTGGGAAGTTCTAGGAGTGATAGACGTATCTATCGTCTATTTCTAGCTGTTGTTGAGAGTTATGAGGCTAGTAGTAAATTCATGTTGCCTGTTTCGGTAGGTTTGATGTGATTTCTGAGTATTCTTGGTTACGAGCTGTGATTTTCTATGCTCCACCGATGTGGGAGCCAAGCTGTCTTGTGAGTTGTAGACAGAATTGATCTAGTGTGAGTCTCTAGATGGGTTGACATATGCCTTACTTGTGATTCAGTGTTGAGGGCGGGACCCTCGTGATTTTAGGTGAATTGATATGTTGAGACCGGGCAGTGTACCGTGGTGAGGGTTAAATCAGTATAAGATCCTTGTGAGTCTTTTGTATACTTTCATTCTTTCTTGTTAGATGTTTTGAAGATTTTGTGTTTTGTAGATTGTGCTAGTTTGACTTGTTTGATAGTTCCCTTACGTGTTTCCCTTCCCATATCCAGTCATTTTCGTTCTATGCTTCGTGAGTTTTAGCTTGTGGGGCATGTGCCCACTGGTATTAGCTGAGGTGAGGTTATTCGGGTGTTTTATTATATGGTTATCGTGGTTATTATATCATCGCCAGTGTTGTGGAGGTGTTTGAAAAGAGTTCCTATTGAATATGAGGCTTATGGACTGTACGGATTTGATCTCATGCAAGTATTGCTATCAGAAATGTTCTTGTGAGGTGTGTCATGTTGTGTGGTTATACCCTGCGTGTGTGGAATTAATGGAAGCAGCTGGTTGTGACTTATACCGAATATGGGTTTAGAATCGGGCCTATTGGAAACGGAGGGAAGGTGAGAATTCTGGCTTGAATGCTTAGTAGTATTGCTAGAAAGGTTAAATTTCAGCTAAGATGGTGTCGTCAGGCTTAAGTGGATCGGGGTGACGTGGGATCACCCACGGGTGTATGTTGCAAGTACGCACTCAGTGACTTGAGGACTTCGAAGCAAATCTAGCACGTTCGAGGACGAACGTTGGTTTTAAGAGGGAGAGGATGTAACGACCCGACCGGTCATTTTGGGAAATCAAACTCTGTTCAGTGGCATAAGGTCTAGAACAGCTTCAGAATATAAGTATCGACTTGCGTGCTTGGTGGAATTCGGCCTTCGGATGGTTTAGAGTCAAATTGGAAGAAGGAACCTTGTTTTGGAAGTTTGAACGGTGAAAAGTTGACCGGAAATGGACTTTTGGGTAAACGACCTCGGAATGGGCCATGGGCAATCTCAACAGCTTCGCATGGTGATTTTGGACTTAGACGCGTGTTCGTAATGCATTTTGGAAATCCGTAGCTCATTTAGGCTTGAAATGCCGAATTTTGAATTTTTGGAGTTTCCTGTCTGATAGTGAATTTTTGATCCAAGGGTCGGAATGGAATTCCGGGAGTTTGCAGTAGTTCCGTCATGTCATTTGGGATGTGTGTGAAAAATTTGAGGTCATTCGGATGAGTTTAGACGTGTTTCGGCGTCGGATGTGAATTCTAGAATTTTCCTACGTCCCTAGGCTTAAATCTATGCGTAATCGATGTTTTTGATGTTACGAGACGTATTTTTAAGGCTCGACCTAGTTCAAATAAGGTGTTAAGGTTGGTTGGTGGTTTTGGTTGAGGTCCCGGGGGCCTCGGGGTTGTTTCGAGTGCTTAACGGGAGAAAATTTGGGAATTTTGCTTCTGCTGAACCAGGCCTCTTCTGATGTCTTCGCACCTGCAAAGGTTTTTCCGCAAGCGCGGTGGCCTTGATCGCAGGTGCGATAGGGGAGTTTTGGCCAGTGGTCGCAGGCGCGACCAAACGACCGCAGGTGCGTCCTCAGTGCATTTTAAGCGACTTTCGCACCCGTGATGCTTTTTTCGCAGGTGCGGTGATCGAGTCCGTAGGTGCGATTTGTCTGTGTGTTTTATTCCAAAAATCCGAGAGTTTATTTCATAATTCTAAAAATCGTGTAAGTGCTCGGGAATTGGCGATTTTCTGTGGTTTTTGAAGATAAGGATCATAGGTAACATTTTCTAATCCTAATTCATTGTTAGACCATTAATCCGTGTTGTTTTCCTTAGTTTAATTATCAAAAATGGGGGGGAAACCATAAGAAAGGGATGAGATTTTCCCAATCCGAAATTCTGAAAAATTGTGGGGTTTTTGGCCTCGGATTTCGATTGTTTCTGGTTAAATGAGTTCGGGAGTGAATGAGTGTCCAGAAAATATAACTTTTACCCGATACCGAGTCGTGGGCCCGAGGGGCATTTTGGTCATTTTACATAATTTCGCACCTTAGCTTGAATTAAATAGTATAATCAGTTGCATGAGATGTTATTTACGATATGTAGTTGAATTGTATAGATTTGGGCCATTTGGAGTCGGATACTCGTGGAAAATGTGTGGTTTCAAGTTGATTTTGAGCCGGTTCGAGGTAAGTATCTTGCCTAACCTGGTGTGGGGGACTTCCCCTTAGGATTGAGTCTTCTCTGTTGATTAAATTCCTTGTACGCGAGGTGACGAGTGCGTGCTCGGATTTATTTGTGGAAAATTTTCCCCTATTAGGTTCTTAGCTCCTTGTAATTACTGAGTATGAAGTTGTTTTTTATATGATTGAGCTCCCTGTTATTAGTTTCACCTCTACATGTGTTTACTTGGAAATTATTTGCCCTTTTTGGTTTATTCTTGTTGCCTAATTGACTCTTGCTTTGTTTAATCGAAAATCCCTACCCTCATATAGTCGCATTAACTTTGTAATTGCTTGTCTCTATTTGGAAATCATTAGTATCTCTCATGTAATTAATTGGTCTTAATGGAGGTTACGGTTATCTTTCCTCTGCTTGTCCTTGATTGAAATCATTGTATACTCTTCTTAACTTGCCCAACTGTAAAACAAGTTAGAAATCCTATGTTTAGTTGATAATTCCTTACTTGAAATTATTGATTCATATTAACTTCCTTGTTGTTGAACTACGTATTAAGGAATCGTTGTTTCATATTATTCTCCCTTGTTGAGTTGTTCTTATTCGCTTAGTATTCTCTGTTATGGTTATTCCTTGTGTGCTAGTTGTACCGTCTCCGGGTGAATGAAGGCACCTGAGTTGACTTCCTTGTGTTGATATTGTGATGCACGAGGTTTCTGTCGTGCGATTGTTGATATTGTGATGCACGAGGTCTTTGCCGTGCTATTGTTGCAATTGATGTATTGCACATGCGGCGTAATACGGCGGGATATGTTTATATGCTTATATGTGGGTTGCGCATGTGGCGGAATAAGGTGGGAACATTATGATGCACGTGTGGCAGAATAAGGCGGTACTTATTATACTATTATTTGCACACGTGGCGAAATAAGGTGGGTTATGTCAGGGGTTAGTTGTAAAGAATTGTGATGGCCCGTGGAGGCATTCCTATGTTGTTTAATATTGTGATTGTGGGTTACTTACATGTATGAACCCTATCGCTTGGGAGTTGTGAGGAAACACCGTACATGTGGTTCGTTCTCCGTTTTATGTTACTAGTTGGTAGAATTCTTGATAAAACACTTGCACAAGCATACACGTAGTTGAACACTCCTATTAGAGGTGAATTCCTCCTAATTTGCTAAGGGTGGAGGTACGCCCTCGTTTATCCATCATATATGTGAGATTGGACCTAGTTAGCCAGTTAGTTGTCAGTATGACTGAGCGACTGATGGGGCACAAGATGCCAAGTGTTAGATTTCAGGTTCTGGGGTTTCGGGAGTTGTGGTTTGTCCGAGATTTGGTAAGATTGTGGAAAGAGTTGAGTAAGACCTTATGTGAACATCATTGTAGGTTACGAGTTATTGATTTGTTTTCCCTTACTGTGTTATGACCTTAGGATTTGGATTGTGATTTTGCCGTCACTATATATCATCATTTATCATTTTCTCGTTGTTGCTTGTTGTTCCTTCTCTCTTATGGTGAATTATAGCATTAATGTTCTCTTCGTGCAGCTTTTACATATTTACATGTAATTTCTGTTATACCTATGATTATACTGTTTATTTGACCAGTAGGTGTCTTGACTGTCCCTCATCACTACTCTACCGAGGTTAGTCTTGATACTTACTGAGCACCGCCGTGGTGTGCTCATGCTACTCTCCTGCACATTTTTGTTGTGCAGATATAGGTACTCCCATTCAGTTCTGTCAGCCTTGGAAGAAGGCGTTTTCTACAGAGACTTCGAGGTATATCTGCTACGTCCGCAGACCGAAGAGTCACTTTCTATCTTCTGTAATAAGTATAGCCTTTCAGTATTTTTCCTTTGTTTAGACATTCTTGAGTTAGAACCTCTTATGTATCCCTTAGCTTGTGCTTTGTGAGATTTCGGGTTTTGGGAATTGTGTTACCTTCGAGAGCTGTTATTGTATGTGCCGAGCGGCACCTTAAACACTGTTTATTTTACTAGTTTAGTTTTAATTACTTTCTTCTGCAATTATGGTTTATCTTCCGCATTGTTAGGCTTACCTAGTTGTAAGGACTAGGTGTCGTCACGACATGTTCTTGGAGGGCGAACTGGGGTCGTGACAGTAGTACTAACACTGGAGCTGTAGCCAGGGCTGTCTTGAGCTTCTGAAAGCTCGCCTCACACTCCTTAGTCCAAATAAAAGGTGCATCCTTCTGGGTCAATCTAGTCATGGGTGCTGAGATGGACGAAAAACCCTCCACGAAACGACGATAACACCCGGCCAAGCCTAGGAAACTACGGATCTCAGTAGCTGAAGACGGTCTGGGCCAACTCTGCAATGCCTCCACCTTCTTCGGATCTACCTTGATCCCGTCCGAAGTTACCACATGGCCTAAGAATGCCACAGAATCAAGCCAAAATTCACACTTAGAGAATTTGGCATACAACTTCTTCTCTCTCAAGGTCTGAAGCACGGTCCTCAAGTGCTGCTCATGGTCCTCCTGGGACCGCGAATATACCAGAATGTCATCAATGAATACGATGACGAAAGTATCAAGATAAGGCCAAAATACGTTGTGCATCAAGTGCATGAAGGCTGATGAGGCATTGGTTAGCCCGAATGACATAACAAGGAACTCGTAGTGACTATATCTAGTCCTGGAAGCAGTCTTCGGGATATCCGATTCCCGAATCTTTAGCTGATGATAACCCGAACGAAGATCAATCTTGGAGAATACCCAAGCACCCTGAAGCTGGTCAAACAAGTCATCAATGCGGGGTAATGGGAACCTGTTCTTCACTGTCACCTTATTCAACTGCCTGTAGTCAATGCACATACGCATCGATCCATCCTTCTTTTTCACAAACAACACAAGAGAACCCCAAGGCGATATACTGGGCCTGATGAACCCCTTATCAAGCAATTCCTATAACTGTTCCTTTAACTCAGGAGTAGCCATGCGATAGGGAGGAATAGAAATAGGCTGGGTATCAGGCAATAAATCAATGTTGAAGTCGATGTCTCTGTCGGGCAGCATACCCGGAAGGTCGGCTGGAAAAACATCAGGGTAGTCCCTCACAACCGGGACTAAATCAACAATAGGGGTCTCGACACTAACATCTCTCACATAGGCCAGATAAGCATCACATCCCTTTGCCACTATCCGTTGAGCCTTAAGAAAAGAAATGAACCGACGAGGAGTATACTCTAATGAACCCCTCCACTCTAACCTCGGTAGTCCTGGCATAGCCAACGTCACGATCTTGGCGTGACAATCAAGAATGGCATAGTGCGGAGACAACCAATCCATACCCAGAATAACGTCGAAATCTACCATGCTAAGTAGTAATAAATCAGCTCTGGTCTCAAAACCGCTGATAGAAATCAAACACGACCGATATATTCGGTCCACAACTAGAGAATCTCCCACAGGAGTAGAAACATATACGGGGGAACTCAAAGAATCCCGAGATATCCCCAAATGAGGAGCAAAGTATGAAGACACGTATGAGTAGGTAGAACCTGGATCAAATAGTACTGATGCGTCCCTACGACAAATGGGAACGATACCTGTGATAACCGAGTCTGAAGCAATGGCCTCGGATCGAGATGGAAGGGCATAGTATCTGGCCTGACCTCCCCTTCTAGGACGACCTCGTCCTCCCCAACCTCCACCTCGAGCTTCCTGAGATGGTGGGGTAGCAGCTGGGGCTGGAAGTATGGCTGGGGGACCTGGTGGCAGATGTGGAACCTGATAAGTCTCTGGTGGTGCACCCCTCCTAACTCTAGGGTAATCCTTGATCATATGAAGAAGGTCACCACATCCAAAACAACCCCTCTGAGGGCGTGGCTGTTGCTGCTGACTCTAAACTGGTCTGCTGGACTGGCCGGTGATAGCACCTCGAGCAGGAGGCACTTGAGATACTGGTGGTGCATAATAAGGCTCCCGAGGTCTAGGAGGTGCTGGAATACCACTGGTTGCTGGAAGAGCTGAATGTACAGGGCGACTCACAAAACCCCTACCATAGCGTGTTGCTGGTGCACGAGCTCCTGAGAAATGACCCGTCTCTCGAGACCTCTTGGCCTCTCTCTCCTCCCTATCCCGGGCCAACATACTCTCAATCCTCCTAGCAATGCTCACGGCTTGCTAGTAAGTAATATTTGTCTCCAGCTCTCTGTCCATGCTAGTCGAATGCTGGGATGGAGCCCCACAATAAAATGGCGAACTCTCTCTCGGACGGTAGATACCAAGGCTGATGCATGTCGTGCCAAGTCACTGAACCGAACTGCATACTCTGACACGGTCATAGTACCCTGGCGTAGCTTCTCAAACTCCGCATGCCAAGCATCCCTGAGACTCTGAGGGACAAACTCCAGCAAGAACATAACAGAAAACTGAGCCCAAGTAAGTGAGGCTGTCTCGTCTGGACTACTAAGCTCAAATGTACAACACCCCTGATAGGCTGCTCCTCTAAACTGAAAAGTAGTGAAAGAGACCCACTCGTCTCCACAATACCCATGGTACGAAGGATGCGATGACACTCCTCAAGAAAACCCAGAGCGTCATCTGAAGCTAAAACGCTGAACTCGGGTGGATGGTACTTCTTGTACCTCTCAAGACGGAGCTGCTCAGACTCAGATGCAGCTGCTTTGGCCTCAGGTTGAACTAGAGCTGCTGGAGGCATAGGAATATACTCTGGGACCTACCCCATGTGAACCCTCTGCTCAGGGGTACGGGCTGCAGGGAGTCTGTGTCCCTCCCTCGGCCTGGGATGTTGTTGGGGCTATCGGTAGTAGTCCCGCCTGAGACAGAGTACTAAAAGCACTCATAAACTGGGCCAAAGTCTCCTGGAGTGATAGTAGGGGCCTCTGGTGCCCCTCCAACTGCAGCTGCTGGAGGATCCTCTACCGCTGCTCTAGTCGGTGCTTGGGCTACACCGCGTGCTCGTCCTCTGCCCTGGCCCCTGCCCCTAGTGGCTCTTGCTGAGGGCTCGGGGGCCTGATTGTCGGTACGTCCGGTGCGAGTGCGAACCATCTGTAAGCAAGAATAGAATAGAGTTTAAGAGTTTTGGGAGTAGTAATCAGCACGAGAAGGGATTCCAAGAAGTATGATTTTTCTTAACAGTTACATAGCCTCTCGAAGATAAGTACGAACGTCTCCGCACCGATCCGCGAGACTCTAATAAACCGGCTTGTGATGTTATGACTCCTATGAACCTAGACGCTCTGATACCAACTTGTCACGACCCAATTCTCCCTCCGATTGGGTCTCGTGACGGCACCTAGTCTAGACGACTAGGTAAGCCTATTTGTTCAACAAGAATTTAAGATAACAAGAGAAAACAGTAAAAATGAACTAAAGTCATAGTAATACTCGATGCCGCTTGGCATTACAGTTTGCTACACCCAAGACCCGGAATATCAATAATACATCACAAGCTGACTCTACGTCTCAATATGTACAACTGGGGAGAAACGACAGTATAGTCTCATCTACAAGTGTTAACTAAACTAAGATAGAAAGTGGACTCGGAGATCTACGGACGCTGCAGATTATACCTCAAGTCTCCTGGCACTGGCTGCTGGCTACAGTGATAATGCGTACTGGGACCTGGGTCTGCACATGGGGAAAAACATGCGCATGAGGGCGTGAGTACTCCACAATCGGTACTCAGTAAGTGCCAAGCCTAACCCCAGTCAAGTAGTGACGAGGTCAGGTTGAGGCCTTACTGAGGTTTTGCAAAATAACAGATATAGTGAACAAGTAAGTAAAACAGATAATAATTAACGGAAATTCCAAGTAAAGGCTAGCAAGAAACGGTATAGTTAAATGCTCAGATCAACTCAATATATATAAATATCAATAGGAAAGGAAAGGCACAAATGCAATGTAGTATGAGGGAAAGCCTCAGGTCTATGCCCGCAGTCCCTAGGTATGGAATGCAGTATGAGGGAAAGGCTCAGGTCTCTGCGCGCAATCCCTACGCATGCAATGCAGTATGAGGGAAAGGCTCAGGTCTCTGCCCGCAATCGCTATGTATGCAATGCAGTATGAGGGAAAGGCTCAAGTCTCTGTCCGCAATCCCTATGTATGCAATGCGGTATGAGGGAAAGGCTCAGGTTTATGCCCGCAGTCCCTGTTTGTAATGCAGTATGAGGGAAAGGCTCAGGTCTACGCCTGCAGTCCCTATGTAAATACGTAATATAAGGTAAATTTCAAAATAGCGTAGTTTAAAGGTTTTAAGAAAATCAATTAGAAATTACGGAGTAAAATCCTTAAATCAGTTTCAAATAATAATAACGATTGGAAAACCAGTTAGAAATAAATTTACCAGGGTAAAATCTTAAGTTATTATGCAGTTCAACCGATAATAGTAATAATAGAATTGAAAATGAGGCATTGTGTAGAAAGAAATATGGAACTTTTATGAAAAATATCCCGTGCACGCGCTCGTCACCTCACGTACACGGGGTTTTATAGCAAAATCAGTTAAAAATACCTAAGGGAAATTGCCCAACACAAAGTTAGGCAAGCCACTTACCTCGACTGCGCTACTCAACCAATAATCACGCTCTTGCCACGAGTATCCAACTCCGGGTGGCCCAAATCTATTCAATTCTATTGCATAATATAAATATCATTTCAAGAAATCAAAATAACTAATTAATTCAGAACCAATATGCGAAATTAGGAATTTTGACCAAAACGCCCCTCGAGCCACGTCTCGGAACTGGGTAAAAGTTATATTTTTCGGACACCCATTCACTCACGAACTCACTCGAACAAGAATCATCGAAATTCGATGTCAAAACATCCCTAAATCCTCAGATTTTGATTGGGGAAGTTTCATCCAATTTTCATGGTTTTTCACCCATTTTCATTGATTATTTTAAGAAAAATGATATGGGTTAATGGTCTAACAATGAATTAGGATTAGAAAACGTTACCCATGTCCTTATTTTCAAATCCCACTGAAAATCGCCAATTCCCGAGCTCTCAAACGATTTTGGACTTAGGAAATTCAAACCCTCGGATTTTAGAATTAAGCACACAGGGATTTCGCACCTGCGGTCCATTTCACCGCACCTTCGGAAAAAGCATCGCAGGTGCGGAAATCACTTAAGAGTACCTGGGGTCGCACCTGCTGTCGTTTGGTCGCGCCTGCGGTTCTGCACCTGCGGAACCCAGGTCGCACCTGCGACCACTGGTCAACCCCCCCCCCTCCACTATCACACCTGCAACCAGGCCTATCACACATGCGGAAAAACCATCGCAGGTGCGAGACACAAGAAACAGGTCTGGTTCAGCAGTCCTAAAGGCTCTAAATGCTCCCGTTGAGCATTCGAAATGACCCCGAGGCCCCCCGGACCTCAACCAAACTTACCAACTGACTCAAATACCTTATTCAAACTTGGGCGAGCCTTAAAAACCCATCTCATAACATCAAAATCATCAAATATGCATAGATTCAAGCCTAAGAACTTAGGAATTTTCAAGAATCCACCTTCGACGCTGAAACACGTCTAAACTCGTCTGAATGACCTCAAATTTTGCACACAGGTCATAAATGACATTCCGGACCTGCAGTCGCTTTCGAAATTCCATTCCGAGTCCAATATCAAAATCTCACCTATCGTCCAAAATCGCCGAAATTCTAACTTTCGCCAATTCAAGCCTAAATCTATATCCGACCTCGAAAACACAGTCCAAACACGCTCCCAACCCCGAAATCACTCAACGGAGATTACGGAGTCGATGGATTTCCATTCCAGATTCGTCTTCACACAACTCTCGCTACGGTCCAATTTCTAAGGTCAAAGCTCACCTTAAAGGACTATATGTCCAAAAACACTCCAATTTTCATCACTCAACACTCCGACTCGTTCCATTAACATAATAATACATGGTAGAAGAAGTTATTAGGGAACCGGGGCGCTAACTCACAAAACGACCGGCCAGGTCGTTATAGGCCCGGGGTCGAATTTTGGTATTTTTGGAAGAATGTTGGGAAATGTATAATTAGGCTTTGGAATTGAATCATTGAGTCACTATTGATGTTATTGAGTCGATTATGTCTAGATACTATTGTTTTGGAGTTGGATTCTAGAGGGAAAGTGGTGCTAGAGGCTTGATTCGCATTCTTGGAGCCGAGGTAAGTGTTTGGCCTAACTTTAGTGAGGGAATAGTAGTTGAGTCGTATGTGCTACTTGTCTTATCATGTTCAATGTATAGGTAAGGTGAAGAGTACCTATGCATTGTTTGTCAAGTATGCCCGTGAGTCTATTTTTGGTGAATTACTTGTTATTACTCCGATAATTATTGTGTTATGAAGTTGTTTCCTTTGAGAAATTGTTTAATTGCTGAGAATACTTGCTTAAGTACTTGTGATATGATGTCTCAGTTGAGGACCCAATTCATTAAGTTATGAACTCGTTAGAGATTGGTTATAGCTGAGTCTCTTGCCGGGCAATGTGATTATTTTGGTTGATATTCCCCTTGCTGGGTGGTTATGAATTATATTTCACTCTGTTGCATTCCTTGCCAAGCTATTATTTGTTGTTGAATTGGGTGAGGAAGAGTGTAAAGCACGAAGGTTGATGCCGTTTATTCATTTCATACATTGCATAGTGAGGAAGAGAGTAAAAGAACGAAGGGTGATGTCGTGCCATGATTTACATCACTTTCATTTATACATTTCATAGTGAGGAAGAGAGTAAAATCACGAAGGGTGATGCCGTACCATGATTTATATTGCTTTCATTTATACATTGCATAGTGAGGAAGAGAGTAAAAGCACGAAGGGTGATGCCGTTCCATGAATTACATTGTCTTCATTTATACATTGTATTGTGAGGAAGAGAGTAAAAGCACGAACGGTGATGTCGTGCCATAATTTACATTGTTTTCATTCATACTTGTTGAGTTATCATTCCGTGTTGAATTATTTCTTTCTTCTTGTTGTTTGTTCAGTTATTCATCTTGATTTCTCACTTGTTACCCCATTAATTGTCCCCGCATTACCATGTTTAGCTGCTTATTTTTTGCTATTCTCTCTAGTACATATTATTTAACTGTACAGGTAAATTGTTGTTGTCGTGTCTAGCCTCGTCACTACTTCACCGAGGTTAGGCTCGGCACTTACTCAGTACATGGGGTCGGTCGTACTGATGCTACACCTACACTTCTTTATGTTGTGCAGATCACGCAGCCGGAACCAGTGGACATCGTTAAGGGAGTATCCTTCAGTCCATACAGGCGACACCGAGGTAGTTTCGCAGGCGTTCGTGGATCTCGTCGTCATCTTCTATCTTATTGTTTCTGTCTTATCTTAGTCTCATAGATAGTTGTACTGTTCATTTCAGAATTTTGTTGTAGTATTCTTAGATAGTCCGTGAGATTTTGTGACACCAATTCTGGGGAGTTTTGTACAGAAATTTCGTGGCTGTTATTATCTTAATATATAGACTCGTAGCTTCCGCATTATTATTAATTGTTTACGTTTATTGCTCCACTTTTAAATGGCTTAAGTACAGAAAATTATTAAATTAACTCACACGTTGGCTTGTCTAGCGGGTACAACGTTAGACGCCATCACGGCCTGAGGTGGGATTTCGGGTCGTCACAGACATTTATTTGGATTGTCAATATCTAATTAATAACTTCTTTTGCAATTCAATTTGTTGCTGAAGGTAAAGAATCAATCAAATGGCTTCAATGTTACTAGCTAAAAAGGTTTCATCTTCAAGTGTTTCTCTAAATGGTTTCTTATATTTTCTCCCCTCTTTTTGCTAGAGATCTGTAATGACCCGACTGGTCGTTTTGAGCTCTAGCGTGTCGTTCAACAGTTTGAGGTTCGTTTCAGGTATTATGACTTGTAGCGTGGTTGGAGTTGAATTTCAGGAAGTTCGAAGTCAAATTGGAAGGAAAATTCTCATTTCGGAAGGCTTAAGTTGGAAGAATAGACTAAGACTGGAATTTTGAGTAAACGACATCCGAATTAAGATTTGAAGGTTCTAGAAGGTTCGTATGATGATTTCACACTTGGGCATATGTTCGGATCGGGTTTTGGATAACCCGAGAGCGTTTCGGCATATATTAATAGCATTTTAGAAGAATTTCATAAATTTGGGTTGGAAGGCATTTTAGTGTTATAGATGTCCGTTTGGGATTTCGAGCCTGGGAATAGCTTTGTATGGTGATTCTGGAGTTGGGAGCGCGATCGGAAGTGAATTCGGATGTACGTAGGTCATTTTGAAGTCATTTGGCTAAAGCTAGGTTTCAATTTGAAGGTTTTTGAGAAATCCGGATAGAATTGGAAATTTTGATATCAGGGTCAAAATGCGATTCCGAAAGTTGGAACATGTCTATAATGTCGAATATGACTTGTGTGCGAAATTTGGGGTCAATCGGACGTGATTTGATAGGTTTCGGCATCGAATGTAGAAGTTTGAAATTTCAAAGTTCATAAAGTTTGGATTGAGTGCGATTCGTGGTTTCGGCGTTGTTTGATGTGATTTGAGGCCTCGATCAAGTCCGTGGGATGTTATGGGATTGAGTCGTGTGATTGGACAGGTGCCTCGGGTGTGTTTCGGGGTGGTTTCGGATCATTTCGGGATGTTTTGAGATGGCTGATGCTGGTGTCTTGTGTTTTTCTTTGCGTTCGCGAGGATCCCATCACGTTCATGAAGAAGAATTTTACATCAAGGACAGTGCCTCGCGTTCGCGAAGACAAAAAATATCTTCTGCGCAGGTCTGACTTTGGAGGATCATATCTCACAATATATAAGAAATTTTGAGATGATGTAAAAAATAAAGTTGTAGCCCTTTGTGTCTAGCATTTGTATGTGTGTGCAAATAGATATGGCTGTTACACTACAGGGTGTCCGGGAAGATGAAGGAGAAATTTGTGTTGCCCAGGGCTGACTTTGGCAGCTTATATCTCGAAATCTGTAAGGAATTGGGAGATGAACAAAACATAAAAATTGTAGATCATGTAGTCTAATTTTCAGAACATTAAACCATTTGTCATTTGGAGTATTGTGAAAAATGTTATGACCATTCTACTAGAGGCTATATGAGAGGAGTTTGAAGTTGCTTTTCGAGATTTTTTGTTCTTCGCGAACGGGAGGGTAGGCCCGTGAACGCGAAGAAGACTTTCTTGGCAGTGTTAAGTTTGCAACAAATGGGTTAGGCTCATTTCATCTCATTTCCTCCATGGGAGACGACCTAGGGGCGATTTTGGAGCTCCATATTCATCATATATGTCAAGATATGTGATTCCCACCTATTTCAAGTTAAATATTTGGATTATATATATTTTTTTTAACATGGAAATTCATGGAAAATTAGTGAAAACTTGGGATTTTGGTAGAAAATCTAGAATTGGTAATTTTGACCATGAATTCGAGCATGAAAATTAGAGTAAATTATATATTTGACTTAGTAAGGTCATGGGTAGAGTTTATCTTCAAGAAATTTCGGAATCCGGGCACATGGGCTCGAGGGAATTTTGGTCAATTCTTCGAGCGGAGTTGGGAAATTATATAATTTGAATTGTTAACAAGTATTAGAGTATATTTTCATTAGTTTGTCGTTATTTGGCTAGTTTTGGAGCGTTGTGCAACGATTTGAGTCATCGAAAGGGCTTGGAAGCCGGTTATGGAATTTCGGAGCGAGGTAAGTCTCCTTTCTAACCATGTGATGGAGAATTGTCCCCATAGATGAACTAAATGAATGCATGCTATTATTTTCGGGGGCTACGTACGTATGCGGTGACGGGAGTCCGTGCGTAGCTACTATTATGCTTATGTCCGGGTAGTCTAGGACCCACTAGCATACCTTACTTGTTGTACGCGTGATTTTTGTCAATGATAATAGCTTGTTAACATTATCTAATTAGTGATTGAATACTTAAGAAGGTTAGAGTTTATTTTCCTTAATCAGAGGATGAATTCTTCCTTGCATAATTGTGTTCCGGATGAACCTGTGGTATTTAAAACCTTATCAAACTTGGAAAATGAATTTCCAGAAAAATATTTCAAATACGCTCTTCATGTTTAATTAAAGAGAATTTTATCACTTCTTTGAGAAACTACTTTCCTGATAAAATATGGCCTCACTGTGTGAATATGTGTATATACGGGTGCCTGAGTCGCATGTATGATTCGCGAGCAGGATAACCCTATATTTATGTATAACCATGTCGCATGATCGATTCGTGAGCGGGGCAGATGAATACATCTATGGTTCGAGTCGTTCGACCCTCGGCAGTGCACAGTTTATTATTGTTGGTCCGTATCGTTCGACCCTCGGCATTTTCTTGCGCACGATAAATGCTTCTTATTTCCTGTGAATTATACTTGTTTATTGGCCTAAGGAGTTTTGAGCTGCCAGCTAAAATGAAGAAGAATTGATGTGTAAAATGTGAAATAAGTTGATATTTCTTATCTCTGCTCATTATTTAATTGCCAATGATACTAAATGCTTAGCACCTCACTTGATTATATTTATTCAACTTATAGAAAGTGTCTAATTCGACCTCTCGTCACTACCTCTCTGAGGTTAGGCGGGATACTTATTGAGTACACATTGTTTTTGTACCCATACTACACTTGCTGTGAATTTTTATTGCACAGGTGCCTTTACTGCAATATGGTTGACTTGGAGACTCGCGCGAGATGCACCATCCGGAGACGACCCGCAGCCGACATAGTCTTACTCTATGTATTGTACTTTCATTTTTAATTCCTTGTCCAATTTGTATTTCAGACAAGCCTTGTAGTAATTGTAAAATTCTAGTAATTGCTCATGTACTTGTGATACCGGGTTCTGGGATGTGTTTTGGGTTGTATTTTATTAAAATAGGAAAAACAGACTGTTACTTTTACTTAATGGATTTTACCTAGTTATTTACGTATTAAAGAGAAAGGTAACGATTTCGAAAATGTTAAAACGGGAAATCTAATTTCGTTAATTAATGATTGGCTTGCCTGACGGTGGTGTCAGGCGCCATCACGACCTATTGGATTTTGGGTCGTGACAACTTGGTATTAGAGCACTAGGTTCCCTTTAGGTTTCACGAGTCATGAGCAAGTCTAGTAGAGTCCTGCGGGTCGGTACGGAGACGTCTGTACTTATCTTTGAGAGGCTACAGGGTTGTAGGAGTACTTCCCTTCTTGATTCCTCATCGTGTGATTTGATTCCTTTAAGGCTTATGTCTATGTTTCTTCCTACTCAATCTTACGCGTCGTGAAGCACTTGCTATAAATCGGGAATTTGAGGAATTAAAATGGTGCTACGGGTATGGTGTGTGATATTTTACATGCGTAGTTTAGTGGGGATGTTGTTGTCGCCCTGCGGAAGGATATTATGTTGTTCCAGCTCAGTAGTTGTGTTTCTGAGAGCTTAGAGGCTATGCTCAGGTTGTTATGATGCTAACGGTTGGTTATCGCGCGATGTGGGTGTGATGGTAGGATGCTTGCCCATATGTAAGGGGGAAATGAATGACTTGAAAGGAGGTCTTTTCAGAGCGTGATTTTGAGATTTCAGCATTTTAGTTCCGGCAGAGGAAAGGCAATTGAACTGTGAATAGTCAAGTCTTGGATTGGTAAAGTAGTAAGGCTTGGTGTTTTCAAGTGAGGTGGAATATTCACTTGTGATGTGATATCGTCGTCATTGATCGAATGGAATGTGTTAAGTTTGTTGGTGCTATGGTTTCTTCGGTTTCATGGGGGCAGGGTATTATGAAGAAGTATTGAAGAAGCGGTTGTCAGAGACCGTGAGGTGCGGTGGTTCCGTATTGAATAAGCATTTCTAGTGAAGGCGACTCGAGGAAGATGACTATCGAAAAGGTCAGGTGTAAGAAAAAGAAGTCGGGTAGCTGCTTGCAGGAGTGAGTTTAACCAAAGTGGGAGAGCGACAGCATAGTGGTGAATTAGAAGATATTGTGGCGCATTTAGTAGATGTCAATGAGGAGCGGACGGACTGGTAAAGTTGGTGAGTGAGAATAGGCTTAGGATGGGATATTGATGTTGTAGGGAGTGTGCAGTACATCATCGTTGGAAGGTGTTAGTTGTAAATTCCACAGGCGGGTTATCTCCTGTGAACAGGTTAGCGAGCGTGCGGGTGGTAAGTTTTACGAAGAATTCTAGTGGCTATTCGGTAGGAGGCAGAATGTGTGAATGATGCTAGAGAAAATTGAGTATTTAGGGAATGCTAACAGGGGAATTCGGAAGAATTGGGCGAATTGGTTTAGCATAATCATGTTAACAAATGAGAAAGGATCTCAGCAAGGTCAGGAGTGGTGCAAGAAGTAGCTTCGGGCTAAGTGGGGGAGTCCCACCGCCTGCAATTGGGCTGCAGGATTATCTTCTCATGGGGTTGCGGATTGTCAGCATATTGGAAGGTTATTATAACTAATGAATAAAGTGGTAATTGAGAATGGGAGGGAGATTCAGAATTTATGCTTGAGGCATAGGAGAGTTGTAAGGGTAGTGACTCAGTCACGTGCTTCATTCAGAAGGTGTGCATGTGCTAGAAGAGCCTTGGAGCTAATTGTATTCGGGGCCAGTCAGAGTGGGTGACTCTTGATAGCGGTCCTAATGAATCGAAGGCTAAGAATTGGTGTTTAAGGGTTTCAGGCAACAATATGATTAAGAGTCGAGCTTTTGCAGCGTAACTTCAAAGAAAGGGAAAATGGTTGGGGTGTTCTATGTTATTTCTAGCGTGCAAGATAGTATCGGAGGAAGGAGAGGAAATGAACTCCAGAGATGGAGAAAGAGTATCAGGAGGGGTATATTAGTTGGAGTTGTGAATGCGCACAAGGAGGGTATGAGACAGTTTGTGGGATTGAGACAGCGTGGTCTCATGAGTCAATGCCATTCGGGATGAGTGAAGATTGAGTTTGTTATGAGTTGAATGGGGTTACTATTATTTCTGAGGCAATGAAGGATAATTAAAAAGAAGATAGATTGGTTAGCCATGGTTGAAATGGCACATGTACGGCAGTGATCAGATTTGTCAGTGTGATTAAATTATGCATGTGGTTTGTGCAGGTGTCTGCGAGGCTTGTCAGCCGCCGTAATAGATCATAATTGGAAGCGTTCATGTATTATGGATTGTCAGGTGTAGGCGGATCCCAGAAGGATCATGGGTGTATAGACTATTCCCTGAGAATTTGCTTGTTTTGTGATTTTGAGAAGTCACTCGTGTGTTGTTATGGTTCTCTTGAATTGAGGTAAGAAAAAGGTTTCTATATGATGGAGTGTTCACCGTATTAGTGGTTCAAGAGTCATGATGGAATTCTTGCGCTATCTCATAGTGGCATGTTAGGTACAGTAAACACTATGTAACTGGGAGTAAGGATCGAGATTGCAGTTCGCTATTAACAAGGATGTAATGACCTCGGAGGAGCAAGAAAAAGGGTTTGAATGTTTAGAGTAAGTTGGTGTTGTCTTCAGTGTCACCTGGATCGGTGTTTGGTGAAAGAGGCTTGCACCCTAGTTATGGGTTCTCGATTTGTTTTACAACGTAGTTCGGTGGTGTAAATGCGCAGACTTGATACCTGTGTGGAAAGACGTGGGAGCATGACCACGGGAAGATCTTATGAGTGTGGCATGTAGTCGCTTAAAGGATTCAGGATTTAGACTGAGTATAAGGAAGTGTAAAGTTGCTTAATTGAGAATTTATGCCTGGAAGGCGTTCGTTCATTTGGTTGTGGACTGTGGCGTGTTGTCCCGGCTAAGATGGTGGTTCTTGCATGTTATGAGAAGAAATGAGTTATTACGAGTCCAAGAAAAACTATCAGCCTAGTTCAGTGCGAGCAGAATCGGCATGAAGTGTGTGAATGGATTTAAACAGGATTATGGGCTTCATGTGAGTCAGATGTGTTCATTTCAGTATAGCGCTCCTGAAGGAGGGGTGTTGGAATATCATATGTTGTTTCGTCTTCGTCAATTCATGTAATATTGTGATGGTGCCGTGTAAGTTGTGGAACGGCTTGATAAATTCCTACGTGTTAAGTCTCCGTGTAGCGATGATGTTTTGTGAGCAGGAGAGCTCTTGAGGTTCAGAGTATATATATATATATATATATATATATATATAGCACCTCAATTGTGCTTAAGTTTTGTAGCATATGGCTCTACCAGTCTCCCCAGGGTGGTATTATGCACTTAGCGTGCTATGACCGATATTCAATATTTTGTAATAGTGAACAATTCAGCTCTGTATATATCTCCTTATGTGAATTTTACGATGGGATCGGGTTGCACGCCGCAACAGTGTGATATTGATTAAGGTTCCTATATTTACTTTCCTTGTGTTCCACTTCCTGTTTTCTAGGGAAAAGTCCATATTAGTTGCGTGAGTTGAGTAGTCCCTTCCTGAGTCATTTCCTTATGTATCATGTTCGAGTTATGGCCTATTGGCGCATTGTGGCATCATGTGAGACTGTTGGTCATGTCTGGGGTGATTGGTTGTCTGAGCAGCTCGTACTGGGTGAGACGAGACTATTGGATCAGGGATCAGTGCGATAAGGTTTTGTTAAGTATAGTAAAGAACAAATACCAGTATTTGGTTAGTAATGAGGTGATGATTTTAGTCAAAAAGTAGAGATCAATGTTTGGTTAACTCTGCAGTGGTTAGAAATTTCTACACATCTCCTTTGTTGTGGTAGTATCGTCAGCATTATAGCAGAATGTATATGTATATCAGAAGATGCATTGGGAGCATCAGATTCATGGAATTTTGGCTATTAAGGTTCAGGGAAGGACATGGAGGTTAGATGGTGAATTATGTGGTGCATGGTGCTAATTCAGCAAAGGTACACAGTTGTGTCATGGTACCTCGTGTGGTAGTTGATGCAGCGTTTATGTATTGGAAACAAGCCTAGCAGAGAATTTCAGGTGTTGGAACCGGATTTTGAGCTTAATGTATGGATAAAAGAGGATATCTTATATTTGATCAAGCTAATGTGCTCGATTGAGTCGTGGAAGCACGACCAGGTGCTCGAGGTGTTAAGCAATGATTTCAGATAACTCCAGGGCAGTTCTTGGCACTTTCGAGGACGAACGTATGTTTAAGTGGGAGAGAATGTAACGACTTGACCGGTCGTTTTGAGCTCTAGCGCATCGTTCAACCGTTTGAGGTTATTAGAAGCTTCGTTTCAGGTATTATGACTCGTAGGCATGGTCGGAGTTGAATTTCGGGAAGTTCAGAGTCAAATTGGAAGGAAAATTCTCATTTCGGAAGGCTTAAGTTGGAAGAATCGACTAAGACTGGAATTTAGAGTAAACGACATCCGAATCAGGATTTGAAGGTTCTAGAAGGTTCGTATGATAATTTCGGACTTGGGCGTATGTTCGGATCGGGTTTTGGATAACCCGGGAGCGTTTCGGCGTATATTATGGAAGATAGCATTTTAGAAGAATTTCATAAGTTTGGGTTGGAAGGCATTTCAGTGTTATAGATGTCCGTTTGGGATTCCGAGCCTAGGAATAGCTTCGTATGGTGATTCTGTAGTTGGGAGCGCGATCGGAAGTGAATTCGGATGTACGTAGGTCATTTTGAAGTCATTTGGCTAAATATAGGAATTTGAAGGTTTTTGAGAAATCCGACTGGAATTGGAAATTTTGATATCGGGGTCGGAATGCGATTCCGAAAGTTGGAGCAGGTCCGTAATGTCGAATATGACTTGTGTGCAATATTTGGGGTCAATCAGATTTTGATTTGATAGGTTTCAGCATCGTGTAGAAGTTTGAAATCTCAAAGTTCATAAAGTTTGGATTGGAGTGCGATTCGTGGTTTCGGCGTTGTTTGATGTGATTTGAGGCCTCGAGCAAGTCTGTGGGATGTTATGGGACTGAGTCGTGTGATTGGACGGAGTGTCGGGGGCCTCGGGTGTGTTTCGGGGTAGTTTCGGATCATTTCGGGCTTTTTTGAGATGGTTGATGTTGGTGTCTGGTGTTGTTCTTTGCGTTCGCGATGAAGAATTTGGCATCAGGGACTTTTCTCTTCGCGTTCGCGAACAGTGCCTCGCGTTCGCAAAGACAAAAAATATCTGTTACACAGGTCTAACTTCGAAGGCCTATATCTCATAATCTATAAGGAATTTTGAGATGAAGTAAAAATAAAAGTCTTAGAACTTTGTGTCTAGTTTCTATAAAAGTAAACCATTTAGAGTTTGGATCTTTGTGAAAAGCGATATGTCTGTTACACTACAGGGTATCCGGGGAGATGAAGGAGAAATTTGTGTTGCCCAAGGCTAACTTTGGCAGCTTATATTTCAAAATCTATAAGTAATTGGGAAATAAAAAAAAAGATGAAAGTTGTAAATCTTGAAGTCTATCTTTCATAAAATTAAAACATTTGTAATTTGGAGTTTTTTACAAAAAGCTATAAGCATTCTACTAAAGACTGTCTGAGAGGAGTTTGAAGTTGCTTTTCGAGATTTTTTGTTCTTCGCGAACGCGAGGGGAGGCCCGCGAACGGGAAGACGACTTTCCTGGAAGTGTTTAAGTTTGTAAAAAATGGTTTATGCTCATTTCATCTCATTTTCTCCATGGGAGACGATCTAGGGGCGATTTTGGAGCTCTATCTTCATCATATATGTCAAGGTAAGTGATTCCCACCTATTTCAAGTTATACTTGGATTATATATATATATATATATTTTAACATGAAAATTCATGGAAAATTAGTGAAAACTTGGAATTTTGGTAGAAAATCTAGAATTGGTAATTATGAATTTTTTCGAGAAATTTCGGAATCCGAATAAGTGGGCTCGAGGGCATTTTGGTCAATTCTTCGAGCGGAGTTGGGAATTTATATAATTTGAATTGTTAACAAGTATTAGAGTATATTTTAATTAGTTTATCGTTATTAGGCTAGTTTTGTAGCGTTGTACATCGATTTGAGTCAGCGAAAGGGCTTGGAAGCCAGTTATGGAATTTCGAAGCTAGGTAAGTCTCCTTTCTAACCTTGTGATGGGTAATTTTCGCCATAGATGAACTAAATGAATGAATGCTATAATTTTCGGGGGGGTACGTACGTACGCGGTGACGGGAGTTCGTACGTAGCTACTATTATGCTTATGTTCGGGTAGTCTAGGACCCACTAGCATGCCTTACTTGTTGTACGCGTGATTTTTGTCAATTATAATTGCCTGTTAACATTATCGAATTAGTGATTGAATACTTAAGAAGTCAGACTTTACTTTCCTTAATCAGAGGATGGATTCTTCCTTGCATAATTGTGTTCCGGCTGAACCTGTGGTATTTAAAACCTTATCAAACTTGGCAAATGAATTTCCAGAAAAATATTTTTAAAACGCTCTTCATGTTTAATTAAAGAGAATTGTATCACTTCTTTGAGAAACTACTTTCCTAATAAAATATGACCTCACTGTGTGAATATGTGTATTTACGGGTGCCTGAGTCGCATGTATGATTCACGAGCAGGATAACCCTATATTTATGTATAACCGCGTCGAATGATCGATTCGCGAGCGGGGCAGATAGATACATCTATGGTTCGAACCGTTCGACCCTCGGCATTGCACAGTTTGTTATTGTTGGTATGCGCCGTTCGACTTTCGGCATTTTCTTGTGCATGATAAATGCTACTTATTTCCTGTGAATTATACTTGTTTATTGGCCTAAGGAGTTTTGAGCTGCCAGCTAAAATGAAGAAGAATTGATGTGTAAAATGTGAAATAAGTTGATATTTCTTATCTCTGCTCATTATTTAATTGCCAATGATACTAAATGCTTAGCACCTCACTTGATTATATTTATTCGACTTATAGCAAGTATCTAATTCGACCTCTCGTCACTACCTCTCTGAGGTTTGGCAGGATACTTACTGAGTATACGTTGTTTTCGTACTCATATTACACTTGTTGTGCATTTTTATTGCACTGGTGCCTTCACTGCAATATGGTTGACTTGGAGACTCGGGCGAGCTACACCATCCGGATACGACCCGCAGCCGACAGAGTCTTCCTCTATGTATTGTACTTGCATTTTTAATTCCTTGTCCAATTTGTATTTCGGACAAGCCTTGTAGTATTTGTAAAATTCTTAGTCATTGTTCATGTACTTGTGACACTAGGTTCTGAGATGTGTTTTGGGTTGTATTTTATTAAAATGGGTAAAATAGACTGTTGCTTTTACTTAATGGATTTTACCTAGTTATTTACGTATTAAAGAGAAAGGTAACGATTTCGAAAATGTTAAAAGAGGAAATCTAATTTTGTTAATTAATGATTGACTTGCGTGATGGTGGTGTCCGGCGCCATCACGGCCTATTGAATTTTGGGTCGTGACAAGATCTCTGGTTGCTGATATTGGATGGGTTAATTTCTTTCTAGCCTCCAAGGGAAAATGTCCACTTTACCCAAAATATATCTTTGCAATATATTTCTGGATTCCAGTTAAAATAGTTTGACCATTGTGCGTCATTTTAAATCATATTTCAGAGATAATCTATATGTTTCTAAGATATTCATTATGAATTCATGCGAATAATTCTTCACGAAGTTGTGCACACTAATTGGTTTTCTGGTCTTGGTTGCAGTTTACTATCATGAAATTTCATTATTTTCTTGGACCATTAGCTGGAATTTTATATGTAGCGTATAGAACTTATTTTCATTGAGACTAAAATTATATAAACAAGACTGACCAAACAAGTTTTGCATGATTATTTTTACTATATTAGTAGAGGGAATAGTAGGTCATCCTCCTCTACAAACTTAATCAGATTTCAAATGCTTATTGCTGCTTTATCATAATGTTTACTTGTCCATTCCGGAGTCTGATCTTGATTCTACAGGCAAGGTTTATGGTTTGTGGTAATGCATGAATCTCTTTGTAAGTGAGTTGTTAACATTTATTTTAAAAAGTTAATATCTGAATGGGAGCTGTTGCATTGTTTCTGTTTTGCCTTTTGGTAACATATCAAGAGTACGCTGTATTTCTGGAAATAGTGAAGTGTGAACAGATAAAAATTGGTAGGTTTATTTCTTCAATTGATCAAGCCAACAACTTAAACTTCTATTGAGTGATCAGACATTTCAAATTCTAAATAGTATTTCTTACATCTAAAATGTTTAGCTACATCATAATCAAATGAACATGTAAATGCACCTGATCATGACAAAAATTATTCTAAGAGTTCACATGTAAGTGCTAAAATCATAAAGCTAAAATTTCAAATATGTTCATTAGACACTGTAATATGTTGAACTTTACCTAACAGATTGCATAGAGAAACGTTCTTTATGTTCTGGGCTCTTTGATGAGCTTTTATTACGGGTTTGGTGGCATTTTTTAATCTTTTCAGTTCACTAGAAGTTTTGTTAACACTTAATTCTTGGTAACGGAAAAATAGATTCTGCAGGTTTCTTCATCAACTTAATTGCATGAACTCATGTTGGTTCGGATCTCTCTCTCTCTCTCTTTCGCATATGAGTATGTTTGTGCTCCCTCATCTTATGTCTCAGGAATGTGTAGTCCAGCAGTGTCGTTAAACTGGCTGTGCACTAATTTTTATATTTTGTACCTGTGATTAATTAAAGTTGGTGTACCTTTTTGCTACTAAAATTATCATGTACTGAGCAAAAAGTTCGTGATTCTTGAACTGCTTCATATGACATTTGAAGTCTATAGTTCATCTAAAGTTCCTCTTGCATGATATTTGCTCACTCTTTAGAAAGAGCTTAATCTACTAACTCTGAAGCCATTGTTCCTAGAAATAGTAACTTTATTTTACTAGATCATGATATCATTCTGTTATTTGCACTTAATAGGCATGAGATTTGATGTATAGCTCTTTTCTTTGTGATATTTTATCTTGCCCAACAGGAAGAAAATACGACAAAGAAAAAGATTGAGATGGAACATACAGATAATATAATGGTTTGTGTTATGCACATGTGCTTCTTTATACATGCGTCAATTATGATGATTTGTGTTATGTGGATGTGCTAAGACTTTATTCTACTTTTGCATTTTCCAGATGAACTTGTTGTGTCGGACATAAGGCAAAAACATTCTGCTTCCTAAGAACACGAAAACTATCAAGGACCTAATACAGTTTGTAGAATTGCAACAGCAAGTAGAATTACATATTGATTTAGACACTTGCACAATATATTTTTTAATTTGTTTGATTTCAATTTGACTTTGTTACAATTCAGAAGTTAATTAATTGTGTTTTTAGTTTTGCAACACTTTGAATCAGATTGTATGGTATTTGTTTAGATTTGTTTCACGGTCAGTTTGGAGAAGTTAGTTAAATCAAAAAGGGGTTTTTTCATTTCTATACACTATTGGAAACTTTATTACCATAAATGTCCATGTTTAGTTAATTACCCGGCATAAACAAGTTTTGTTTACAAACAATTCACCTTAAAAGGTTCCCAATTTATTATTTATGCCTTTAATCAAGGGGTTTAGTTACACTCTTTTTTTTTCTTTCCTCTCTCTCCACTTCTCTCCAGATTCCTTCTTGATATCTCTGCTTCCTCTCTAACCGATCTTAAACTAAAAATAGTATGTTGACCGACCCAACAAGTTTTCCAGTATTCGACATATGAATAATGACGCAATCCAATTGGCTTTTCATCCCTCTGTTCCCGCACTTCCCACTACAATCAGTTACTTGTAATTTATGAAACGTACTATTATCCGGTATTATTGATGTTGCCAACATACAAGGAGAGGGATATATACCATATCTCCTTATAAAAAGGCGGCATGATCAGTGCTATACGTTGCATTTTAGAAATGTGATTTATAAGTGGATCTACAAAATGCAACTTTAAAGTTGTATTTATAAATGCAATTTATACAAAATGCGATTTATAAGTTGCAATTATAAATGCGATTTAGGCTTAAGTTTTCGGCGAACTTAGCACATTTTGGGGGGAAAGTCCTCTAATCATTCCCCATCTCCATAATTTTTCTTATTCACAATTGGAATCTATCAAAGAAATTCTAAAAAATCACCATGTACTAATACACATGAAAAGTTGATATAATCATAAATTTGTATTTCTACCCAGTTATATATAACTACAATGTCATACCACTTAAATATAAAACTTATACAAAATTTATACAATATTTCTTTTGTATATTTTGTATCTGATTTATACATAGTAAAAATAAATTTCATACAACTAATTATATATTATACAATTTATCTACGACTTATCTACAACTTTCACACATTATTTCTATTCAGTTAAATACAACTACAATAACATACAACTTAAATACAAATTTTATAAAAATTTATACAATATGTCTTTTGTATATTTTGTATTTGATTTATACATAATAAAATCAAATTTCATAAAACTAATTATATATTATACAACTTATCTATAATTTTCATACATTATTTCTACAATATCATACAATTTAAATATAATTTTTATACAATGTTCAACTCATACAATACATATATATATATATATATATATATATATATATATATATATATATATATATATATAAAAAA
>ML426443.1:97962-125067 GCA_005239525.1 Nicotiana knightiana | reverse complement strand
TATATATATATATATATATATATATATTTAAACAACAGAATACAATTTTACTACAATTTTATAAATATAATGTATATCATGTCTTCTTCTTTTTCTTCTTCGATTGTCAATCTGAAATTCAGCCAATATAAAGTCTAATCTACACCAAAACTCCTCAAAATTGAGATATAAACCACAAATCATATTCTCAATTGTTTGCAACAACACCCAATCCAAACAAATAATGATTTTTGAAAACACAAGTTCGTATTCAAAGTTATTTAATGGTCGTCAATGGTGGAATTGTTGCTCTCTTTTCTGTTGCTTTACATTACTGAAAATAGAGATTAAGAGATAGAGAGAGACGTTGAGAAAATTCCTAATTCTTTGCATCAACACTCAATACAAACAAATAAATATTTTTTGAAAACCCAAAGTCGAATTTAAAGCTTCAGAGCTTTTTAATGGTTGTAAATAGTGGAATTGTGGGTGAGTGCAAAATACGTGGGGGAGGGGGTGGGATGTGGAGAGAGAAACGTGGGGGAGTGGAAGATACGTTAGAGTTATTTTAGAACACTAATTATTGTTATTAATTCCCTTAAAATGTACATAAATGGTAATTGGGTATATAAAATAAAATTATAGTAAAGCTTGAGTATAGAGGGTAATATAGTTTCATATAGTGTATAAGAATGTAAAAATTCCAACCAAAATCTAATAAAGTCTTGGGCTCGGGCTCGGGTTCGGGCTCAGCCCGGGCTATCTCCAATTAGTCTATTATATAGAAAAGAGAAGAGGAGGTTGACCAAGGGCATAATGATCATTTATGTGATGACCCAAATGGTCATTTTAAGAATTTAGATGTAACGACCTGACCGGTTGTTTTGAGTAATCGGACTATGTTCCCCTAAATAAGACTTCCCATAGCGGCTTATAGTGATTTATGACTTGCGGGGACGGATGGTTCGTGATTCAGAAGTGTTTTGAGTAATGTAGGAACACTTGGTTCCTTAAGGTTGGCTTTTAAGGCCAAGTTTTACTTCGGTCAACATTTTGAGCAAACGACCTCGGAATCGAGTTTTGACGGTTACAGTAGCTTCGTATGATGATTTCGGACTTGTGCGTATGTACGAAATGGATTTTGGATGACCCAGGAGCGTTTCGACACCAAATAGTGAAAGTAGGGTTTCCTTATGTTCATAATTTCGTTTAGAGCGTGTTTTGTGTTACCGAGGTACGAATGGATTTCTGAGACCGGGAATAGTTATGTTATGTCATTTATGGCTTGCCTGCAAAATTTGAAGTCATTCCGAGTAGTATAGGTCGGTTCGGCGCATCGAAACTGAATTCAAGAACTTAAAGTTCTTAAGTTTGATCCTAGGGGTTTTGAGGTGTGATTTTGAGTTTTAGCATTGTTTTGGATGTTCTGAAGGCTCGAGCGAGCCCGTAATATGATTTAGGGCTTGTTGGTATAATTGCACGGGTGCTCGGGTGGGCCCAGGTGCCTCCCGGACACCAAACGGGGTCAAAAACCAGCAGCTTCAGCTGCTGGTGCACCAGATCTGGTGTGACCGCAGGTGCGGTTGCCCAGGTCGCAGGTGCGGCCCCAGGGGAGATGGTCCAAAACCATAGGTACGGACTTTCCTCCGCAGGAGCGGATTCGCTGGTGTGGAAATCCCTCTGCATGTGCGATCCCCAGCCTCCTTGCCAACTTCCGCAGGTGCGGTGCGAGATCACTGAAGGCAGTGAGCTCATTTAATACGTGACTTAACCATTTTTCACCATTTCTTCTCCACCATAGACGATTTTGAGAGCTCTCAAGAGGGTATTCGGCCTAGCTACTAAGAGGTAAGTAATTTTCATTTAAATGTTGGTTTACAACATCAAATCTTAGGTAGATTATCACCTAATTAGTATAAATCAAAGGAGTTGAGTGAAAACCTAGGGTTGATGAACTTTAGAGAATTTCACTATTTTTCTACCATGAAATCATACAAAAACTATATATTAATGATCCTTAGGCTATGGGTGAGTGTTTTCTTCGAAAATTTCTGAAATCCGAGCATGTGGGCCCGAGGGTGTATTTTGGGATTTCTTCAAGAATGATGAATTAGCTAAACTGTTAAGAGAATTTCATACTTTTGAGTGTATATTAATGTATTTATATAATATTTGACTAGTTTCGAGTCCTCGGGCGTAGAGTTTGGAGTTTCGGGCACGTTCTTGGTCCGAGAAATAGGTTCGACACGAGGTGAGTCTCCTTTCCAACCTTGTAAGAGGGAATTGTCCCCATAAGTAATTATAAATGATTGAATTGTCCTTATTTGCGGGGGCTACGCACGCACGAGGTGACGAGAGTCCGTGCGTAGCTACTACTATGTTATGTTGGGTAGTCTTTAGGACTCACAAGCATGTTTATATGCCTTACTTGTATCCCTGCATGTATTCCTAGTTGATTACTATCCTTGAACTAGTATGAGAAAATGGAAGGTTACATTAAATCTTGTTGTTGCCTTAATTCTTGTTTTCCAAGTATAAACTCTATAATTCCTGAATTTCCTGATAATTCTGTGTATGTATACGAGCACCCGTGTCGCATATATGATTCGTAAGCGGGGTAGCCTTATATTATGTCAACTGTGTCACATCACCGATTCGCGAGCGGGGTAATATATGAATCTACGGTTCGAGCCGTTCGACCCTCGGCAGTGCACATTTAATTTTTGCGCCGCTTCGGCCGTACGCCTCGGCATACTATATGTTATGTATTTGACTGAGAGTCTTATTATTATTATTATTATTAAAAGAATTGTTCTATGTGGAAGGGAACTTGTGACTTTTATTATAATTGTTATTTGACACTTGCGGGTAGATGGTAGTTCATATACTTGATATTCCATGTCTACTTGATTTCCATAACTGCTAATCCTGTTTAAATCTATTTAATTATATTATTGCTAATGACCCTAGTAATTAATATGTCTACCTCTCGTCACTACTTATTCGAGTTTAGACGGGATACTCACTGGGTACATATTTGTTTATATGTACTCATGCTACGCTTCTGTACTTAATTGTACAGGTTCTGAGGCTGGTGCATCTGGTTATCATACCGGAGCGCGATCTTGAGGGTACTTTCTGGATTATACTACACGGTGAGTTGCTCTTCCGGCGTTCCTCAGCAGCACTGTGGAGTTTCTACTATTTTTGGATATTCCTGTCTACCCTTTTTCAGACATTTGTACATTTATTTTGTCTACTTTTGTATATTCCACTAGTCGCCTATGGACTTGTGACACTAGATCTTGGCACACGTAGTAAATTTTCTAGTATTGTGTTATACCGTATATGTTGGCAAACGATTTCTGAGCTACATTGAATCAAGTTGTCTCACTTAACCGCTTTCATTAAATGATTTCTTAACTTAAAATTTGACAAGTACTTGAATATCCAAATAAGTAAAGCAACCTCGTTAGTAATCTGGTGTTGGCTTGCCTGACTCCGGTGTTGGGCGCCGTCACGACCCGAGTGGAATTTGGGTCGTGACAACACGGTATCAGAGCTCTAGGTTCACGTAGGTCTCACAAGTCACAGACAAACCTAATAGGGTCTTGCGGATCGATATGGAGATGTCTGTATTTATCTTCGGGAGGCTATAGGATGTTAGGAAACCTCTCTTTATTCATATTCTATCGTGCAGTCGATGGTCTTACTAAATCTCATTCTTCTATTCTCTCGCAGATGGAGAGGACTCGTGCAGCTGATGTTCCAGACCCGGGAGATGTCGCTACCCCCGCCGTCCGAGGCCGTGAAAGAGGCCGGGGGAGGGCACCGGCCTGAGGTAGGGGACGAGGGCGTCCCAAAGTTGCTCCATTAGCACCCCTAGAGGATCCCATCATAGAGGAGCAGGACGAGGTGCCTCCAGCCGATCCTACCCCAGCAGATTTCATGACTGCACCAGGCTTCCAGGAGTTCATGGGCCGTATGATGCGGTTCATGGACACTAGGACCCAGGCTGGTTTATTTCCAGCGGATCCGGCCACATCTCAAACGGGAGGGGGAGTTCAAACCCCTACTGCCCAGGCCGCAGGTCATGCAGCGGCAGTATATCAGACTCCGGGTACTCTGCCCGTGAGTGGAGCACAGCCAGCAGCACCAGCTCCTGAACTCAGACCAGCTGTGGACGACGATCTGTAGAATCTACTTGATAGATGGGCTCGATTGCACCCTCCTGTCTTCGGGGGTGAGTGGGGCGAGGATGCCCAGGACTTTATTGATAGGTGTAGGGACATACTGCACAACATGAGGATTTTGGAGTCCCATGGAGTTGACTTCACTACTTTTCAACTAGAGACAGGGCTAGCAGATGGTGGCAGTCTTTTATCCTTGGTAGGCCAGCAGGTTCCCTTCCTATCACATGGGAGCAATTCACTCAGTCTTTCCTGGACAGATATATTCCACCCTCTGAAAGGGAAGAGCTGCGGTATCAGTTTGAGCAGCTGGAGCAAGGGCAGATGTCAGTGACAGGTTACGAGGCCAGGTTTTTAGAGTTGTCCCGTCATGCCCTTATGATTCTTCCTGCTGATGCTGAGAAAGTGCGGAGGTTTTTAGTTGGGATAAACTCAGGTATTAGGGCCAACATGGCCCTAAAGGTGGAGATGGGTACTCCTTATCAGCTTGTGGTCGAGATAGCTCGCCGGATTGAGGGTTACCGATTGAGGGGCAGAGAGCAGGGTCAGCAGGTCAAGAGAGATAGATTCTCTTGAGATTTCAGAGGTGCCCCAGCCAGGGGTGAGGTCAGTTTGGTAGAGGCCAGCCCAGCATGCCTCCATATTCAGCTCCTTCACCACCTCCCCATGGTGCTCCAGCCATTCAGGGTCCCTCCGGCGGGTATTCAAGTCACCAGGGGTCGCCTAGTCCTTACTTTAGTGCCATGCCAGAGAGTTTTCATCATCCCCCAGCTATTCAGGGTTCTTCTTCAGGGCAGCAGGCCATGCCTCCAGTGAGATGTTATGAGTGTGGGGATTCAGGTCATATGAGGAGGACTTGTCCCAGGCTTCAGGGCAAGGCTATTCAGCAGAGTTATCAGCCTGCATTCTCAGCACCGCGCCCCGTCCACCTAGAGGTGGAGGGCAGGCTGGTAGAGGTCGTCCCAGAGGTGGAGGCCAGGCAGGGGGAGCTCAGCTAGCTCATATTCAGTCCAATGGAGGTCAATCTTTAGGTACTCCAGCCAGATTCTATGCTATTCCGGCCCGAGCAGATGCAGTGGCCTCAGATGTCGTGATCAGAGGTATTATTTCAGTATGTGGTAGAGAGGCATCAATGCTATTTGACCCAGGATCTACTTATCCATATGTGTCAGCCTTATTTGCTTATTTTCTGGATGCTCCTCGTGAGTCCGTGGGTTCTCGGATTTATCGGTCTTGTGTGATTACATTCTATGGGTTCGAGACTAGAGCGGACCTCCTATTGCTCGATATGGTTGATTTTGAGATTATCCTGGGCATGGATTGGCATCTCCTCATCATGCCATCTTGGATTTCCATGCCAAGACGATTACTTTGACCATGCCTGAGTTGCCTAGGATGGAGGGGAGAGTTTCCTCAGTTAGTGCAGCCAGTAGATTTATTTCCTTCCTGAAGGCTCGACATATGGTCGAGAAGGGTTGTTTGGCGTATCTTGCTTATGTGCGGGACACCACCGTTGAGTCTCCGATGATTGATTCAATGCCAGTTGTTAGAGAGTTTGCTGATGTATTCTCTTCAAACCTTCCGGGCATGCCTCCGGATGGTGATATTAATTTCTGCATTGATTTAGCTCACCGTATGGCTCTTAAGGAGTTAAAGGAGTTGAAGGAGCAGCTTGAGGAGTTGTTGGATAAGGGGTTCATCAGGACGAGTGTGTCGCCGTGGGGTGCTCCAGTTCTATTTGTGAAGAAGAAGGATGGGTCTATGCGGATGTGTATTGATTACCGCCAGTTGAACAAGGTTACTATTAAGAACAAGTATCCATTGTCGCACATTGATGATTTGTTTGACCAGTTGCAGGGTGCCAGGGTGTTTTCTAATATTGACTTGATATCGGGCTATCATCAGTTGAAGATTCGGGCCTCAGATGTTCCGAAGACTGCTTTTCATACGAGATATGGCCACTACGAGTTCCTGGTGATGTCCTTTGGCTTAACTAATGCCCCAGCAGCATTTATGGACTTGATGAACAGGGTGTTCATGCCGTATATTGATTCTTTTATCATCGTCTTCATTGATGACATTTTTATTTACTCACGTAGCCTGGGAGAGCACGAGCAACATTTGAGGGTTGTGCTCCAGACTTTGCGAGAACATAAGCTATATGCTAAGTTCTCCAAGTGTGAGTTTTGGTTGGATTCCGTGGCATTCTTGGGATGTAGTATTCGGAGAGGGTATCAAGGTTGATCCTAAGAAGATTGAGACAGTTTAGAGTTGGCCACGTTCTACTTCAGCTACGGAGATCGGGAGTTTCTTGGGCCTAGCAGGCTACTATCGGCGATTTGCGGAGGGCTTTTCATCCATTGCAGCCCCATTGACTAGGTTGACTCAGAAGAATGGTCTGTTTCGGTGGTCCGACGAGTGTGAGGCGAGCTTTCAGAAGCTCAAGACAACTTTGAGCTCAACACCAGTTCTGGTATTGCCTTCCGGTTCTGAGATGTATACAGTGTATTGCGACGCTTCACGCGTTGGCTTGGGGTGTGTGTTGATGCAGGAAGGGAGAGTTATTGTTTATGCTTCACGCCAGCTGAAGGTTCATGAGAAGAATTATCCGGTGCACGATTTGGAGTTGGCGGCGATTGTTCATGCTCTTAAGATTTGGAGGCATTACTTGTATGGGGTGTCTTGTGAGGTTTATACAGACCATCACAGCTTGCAGCACTTGTTCAAGCAGAGGGATCTTAATTTGAGGCAGCGCATGTGGCTTGAGTTGCTGAAGGTTTTTGACATCACCATTCTTTATCATCCGGGAAAGGCGAATGTGGTGGTAGATGCTTTGAGCAGGAAGGCGGAGAGTATGGGTATTTTGGCTTACATTGCGGCAGAGGAGAGACCTCTAGCCTTGGACATTCAGTCCTTGGCTAATCGCTTGGTGATATTAGACCTTTCAGAGCCTCGTCGAGTTCTTGCACATGTGGTCGCACAGTCTTCGTTATTGGGGGAGATTAAGGCTCGGCAGTATGATGATCCACGCTTGGCAGAGCTACGGGAAACAGTGGTCCAGGGTGGTGCCAAGGAGGTTACTATCGGCAAGGATGGTGTTATGAGACTTCAGGGTCGTTTGTGTGTTCCTAATGTTGATGGCTTGAGGCAAAGGATTCTAGAGGAGGCACACAGTTCGCGGTATTCTGTTCATCCTGGTGCTACGAAGACGTATCGTGATTTGAAGCAACATTTCTGGTAGAGGCGGATGAAGAAAGACATTGTGGAGTATGTGGCTAGGTTTCTTAACTGCTACCAGGTTAAGTATGAGCACCAGAGGCCAGGAGGCCTACTTCGGCAGATGCCCATTCCTGAGTGGAAGTAGGAGCGCATCACTATGGACTTCGTGGTTGGGTTGCCTCGGACTTTGCGGAAGGTTGACGCGGTTTGGGTCATTGTGGATAGATTGACCAAATCGGCGCATTTCATTCCTGTGGCTACTACTTATACTTATGAGAGGTTAGCCCAGATTTACATTCAGAAGATAGTCTGGTTGCACGGTGTGCCGATATCCATCATATCAGATCGAGGTCCTCAGTTCACCTCGCACTTCTGGAGAGCATTGCACAGAGAGATGGGTACTCAGATAGACCTCAGCACAACATTTCATCCACAGACTGATGGTCAGTTGGAGCGTACAATTCAGATATTGGAGGACATGCTCAGAGCATGTGTGATTGACTTTGGAGGTCAGTGGGACCAGTTCTTGCCTTTGGCCGAGTTTGCTTACAATAATAGTTATCAGTCCAGCATCGATATGGCTCCATTTGAGGCTTTATTTGGTCGGCGATGTCGTTCTCCTATTGGGTGGTTTGAGCCTAGCGAGGGTGAGTTATATGGCACGGACCTGGTGAGAGATGCCTTAGAGAAGGTGAAGTTGATTCAGGAGAGGCTCCGCACAGCACAGTCCAGACAGAAGAGTTACGCGGATCAGAAGGCACGTGATGTATCGTTTATGGAGGGAGATAAGGTTTTGCTGAAGGTATCGCCGATGAAGGGCATTATGAGGTTCGGGAAGAAAGGCAAGTTGGGCCCGCGGTTTATAGGTCCCTTTGAGGTATTGAGGCGAGCTGGGGTGGTTGCTTATGATCTTGCCTTACCTCCCAGTTTATCAGGAGTTCATCCGGTCTTTCATGTATCCATGCTCCGGAGATATCACGCCGACTTCTCTCACGTGGTTGATTTCAGCACTATTCAGATGGATGAGAGATTGGGCTACGCGGAGGAGCCAGTTGCCATTATTGACAGACAGGATCGCCATTTGAGATCCAAGAGAGTTTCTGCTGTGAAGGTCCAGTTGAGGGGCCAGCCGGTCGAGGAGGCGACTTGGGAGTCCGAGGAGGACATGCGGAGCTGATATCCACACTTATTCAGCACTTCAGGTATGATTCTAGACCCGTTCGAGGACTAACGTTTGGTTAAGAGGTGGAGAATGTAACAACCCGATTAGTCGTTTTGAGTAATCGGACCCCGTTCCCCTAAATAAGACTTCCCGCCGTAGCATCGTCACTACTTCATCGAGGTTAGACTCGACACTTACTCAGTACATGGGGTCGGTTGTAATGATACTACACTTTGTGCTCTTTTGCACAGGTCCAGGTACCGACCAGTAGTAGAGATTTGTAGAGCAACTATCCACTCTTTCGGAGACAAGAGGTATATCTGCCGGCTTTCGCAGATCCTGAGAGTCTTCTCTATACTATTTAGACTACTGTTTTATTTGATTCAGAACAATTACACATTATTCATTGCCCATTATTTGTAGTATTCTTTAGTAGTTCGTGAATTGTGACACCAGACCCTGTGGTAGTTTTAAGTTATTTATATAATTAGTCGTGGCTCATTTTATTTATTTGCTTATTCTTCTATATTAGGAATTATTCATTGAAAGTCAGTAGCTTAAATTTTACTTCATAATTTCTTATCATGTTTAAATAGAAATTCAAAGGAAATAGTTAATCGAACTCTAACATTGGGTTGCCTAGCAAGTGTGATGTTAGGCGCCATCACGATCGCTAAGGTTGGAGAAATTTGGGTCGTGACAATTTCAAATACATTAGTGTATTGTTTGCTTGTATACTAGACTCAAAAGTTTGGTTGTGAGTTATTAATAACAAGAAAAACCAAAACTAACGTGGTCATAAGCTATTAAATTCTTTAGATAGATCCCACTTTCCATTCAACCTTCACTATCTTCATTAAATGCATTACTTGATTGTTATCATTATATTTTCAATAAGTACTTTCAACAAGAAAAATTATCTTTTTGATAATTTTATAATTCAAATGTTCACCTGGTTAAAAATACTAAGGTCACATACATTTATATATGACAATTCTTTATCTCCTTAAGAAATATTATTTTATTTATTAACTATTTCAGGTAAAGAAGATTTCATTAAAAAGGAATTAGTGATAATATATGTTGATATACATTCAAATGTTATTATATCATTGTCAATTGATATCATTTTATACAAAGTTCTCATAAATTGCAATTTCAATTGGAATGCTTTATAAAATCCAGAAAAAGATTTTTAAGGACAAAATATAGTTTCAAGTCCTCTTTTTATTATAGAATATTAAAAATTTGTTCAAATTGTATGATAAGTATCCCCTCTAAAATATGAGTTGAGAATATCTGAAGTAAAATAAAGACAATTAATTTGTGGAATTTTTTTCTTTTTAAAAATCATCATATATTAGGAAGTATGAGAAGTACTGTCATACATGATTATACTTCTCCCTCTATGGTTGAAGTTAGTTGAGTACATACTCTATTCAATAAGAATACATTATAAAAATTTAAAAATACAAAATATACAATTAATTATTTTTAAAAAATCTCAACAAATACTATATTATGATGAAAATTGCATTATACCCTAAATAGTATCTCAATCATATCAAATGAAACAAGAAAACTGCAATATTTTAATTTAAGGTTAACTTGATTAGTATTTAGCGTGATCGAGAGATTAATTTATTTTTTATATTACGTCATTCAACTAGAACAAAATGCAAATTTTCTTGTTAAAATTCTTTATAATTAAAAAATACATTTTCATCAACTATTGGAAAAAATATTAATCTGTTTTATTATTCAAATTTTGATTAGTATAAAAAGAAAAAAATAATACATTGCGACGACCCAAAAGGTCATCCCGTATATTTCTAGTTAATTCTGTGTTCTGAGGTCATGGAAACCTCCTTTTATCTCACCTCGATTTACGTGTGCAGCCCGGGTGTGTAGTCGGGAAGCCTTTATGTGAAAAAAACTGAGGAAAATTATAATTTTATTTTTGAAATTTGAATTAAGTTGACTTTGGTCAATATTTTTGGTAAACGGACCCGAACCCGTGATTTGACGATCCCAGAGGGTCCGTATGAAAATACGGGACTTGGGCGTATGCCCGGAATCAAATTCCGAGGTCCCAAGCCCGAGAAATAATTTTTTGAAAGAAATTGTTTTATGAAATTATAACGGATTTTGGAAGTTTAATTATATTTGAAATATGTGGTATCAGGTCCGTATTTTGGTTCTGGATCCCGGTACAAGTTTGATATAATATAAATGTCATGTCTGTAAATTTTGGTAAGAAACGGAGGTCGTTTGACGTAATTCGGACTCACGGTTGTAAATTTGGATACTTTGGAAGTTATGGAAAATTTCTTAGATTTTCATGATAAATTCGTTGTTTATGATGTTATTTTGGTGATTTGATCGAATGAATAAGTCCGTAGGATATTTTTTTAGTTTTGGTGCATAATTGGTTTGGAGCCCCGACGGCTAGGGTGAGTTTCGGGTAGGCGTCGGAGTGTTTTAACTTAGCAAAAATCTATTTTTTTTTGGGTTTTCTGGTGTCGTGTACTATGCGAACACATAGGTTCTTTCGCGAACGCACATTACACGCTGGGGAGGGGGTTGGTCAGTGCTATGCGAACGCACCACACCAGGTGCGAATGCGGAGCACAAGAATTTAGCTTTACGCGAAAGAACTAAAGGGGGTGCGAACGCACAGAGTAATGAGGGGTTGGGGGCTGGATAGCTAATTACACAGTGCGAACGCATCATTGTGTATGCGATCGCGAAGGGTAGGGGATAGGCAACCATGCGAACACATTGATCCTGCCACGAACGCATAAGGCAAATTCGCCCAATGATTTATTTAAAAACATAACACACACGGGATTAGACCAAAAATTCATAACTCCTTCTTCCAAACTCCAAATTGGACGATTCTTGAAAGAGAACTTCACCACAACTTCATATGTATGTAATATTGGACTCTTTTTCTTCAATTTATATCAACACCCATTAGATTTCTAGGCCTAAAACATGATTTTAAGGGTAGAAAATTAGGGATTGGGTAGAGTTATGGCTTTTTGGGTAATTGGAAATTAGACCTCGTTTTGGGGTCAGATTTCGAAACTAATTACATATTTGAGCTCGTGGTTGAATGAGTGACCGGATTTTGGTCTGAACCTCGTGTTTCGACCAAGCGGGCCCGGGGTCGATTTTTTAATTTTTGGGAAGAATATTAGAAAGTCTATGATTAAGCATTGGTATTGAATTATTTAGCGTCTATTGATGTTATTGAGTCAATTTTGTCTATATACAATTGATTTAGAGTCGAGTTCAAAAGGAAAGGCGGTGATTGAGACTTGATTTTGGTCGTGGAAGTCGAGGTAAGTGCTTGGCCTAACCTTTGCTTGAGGGAATAGGTGTTGGGTCTTATTTGCTATGTGATTATACCATGTTCAACGTATAAGTGAGGTGACGAGTACCTATATGTTGGTGTCAGGCATGCCCGTGAGTCGGATATTATGAGATATGTGATTTTCATTGATATTTACACTGTTATGGATTAAATTTCACTTTGGTGGTTATTCATTTGATGAAAATTCTTGGTTGTGAATACTGTTGAGTATTTATTTCGGTTGAGGAATATTTTGCTAAGTTATGCACTTAATTGAGACTGGTTATAGCTGTGTCCCTTGCCGGGACGATAAATTACTACTATTGTTCCCTTGCCGGGATGTTGTGAGTTATTGTTATGGTTCTTGTTGTTGATTTCTTCCTTGCCAAACTTTTGTGATTGATATTGTTTGGTGGAAGAGTGTAAAACACGAAGGGTGATGTCGTATATTAATTTATGTGAGGAAGAGTGTAAAGCACGAAGGGTGATGTCGTGTATTGTTTATTGTGAGGATGAAAGTGTAAAAGCATAAAGGGTGATGTCGTGCCATGATATGATATTAAAAGCACGAAGGGTGATGCCGTGCCGTTTCTATTTATTTATTGTGAGGATGAGAGTAAAAGCACGAAGGTTGATACCGTGCACTTGTTTTAGTGAGGATGAGAGTAAAAGTACGAAAGGTGATGTCGTGCACTTGTTTTGATGAGGACGAGAGTAAAAGCATGAAGGGTGATGTCGTGCACTTGTTTACTCTGTGTTGTATTTTCTGTTGTTGCCTTGATATTTAAACTGTTGCCTTGTTCCGTTATTTCGGTTAAGTGATATCTCTTTTCCCCAGCATGTTCCCCCTTTATCTTGTAGTTAGATATTTACTCCCTGTTGTCGTTATTTCTTTCACATGTTATTAAATTGCACAAGTTGTATCATTTGTCGTGTCCTAGCCTCGTCACTACTTCGCCGAGCTTAGACTCGACACTTACTCAGTACATGATGTCGGTTGTATTGATACTACACCTGCATATATTTTTGTTGTGCAGATCCTGGTATAGGACCCTGTGGATACTAGAGCTCGAAGGCTTCCTTCAGTCCAACCGGAGACCCGAGGTAGTCCTGCAGACGCCCGCAGGCCTTGGCGTCCCCTTCCCCTTCCACTTCTTTATTTCTGTTTTCAGTATTTCAGAAACAGATGTATTTACTTATTTCAGATCCTTACATGTATTATTCGTAGTTAGTCCGTGACACTGTGACTCCAAAGATCTGGGTTTTGGTTATTTGAAAACTAGTAAAAGTTGTGGATTGAGTTATGTACTTATCGTCTATTTTCATTTTTATGCTTTCATTTATGAAAATGTCGTATTTCACTTATTCTCATTTAGTAATAAAGAATTATAACAAATTTGAGTATTCACGTTGGCTTGCCTAGCGGGTTTAACGTTAGGCGCCATCACGGTCCCGACGATGAAAATTTCGGGTAGTGACATACATTAACACAACTGAAAATACTAAAAGAATAAAATTATATATCATTCAGTTTAAATAATCAAAAAATACATGATAACTTATTTTTCAGCTGACTTTTAATTATTATTTTATAGTAACTAATTTAAGGCTTAGTGGTGCAAAAAAATTTTAAAATAAAAAAGTGTAGACCCTACGTAGAAATAATTTAAATTCTAGTTGAATTATTATCTAATTATTGTATAATAAAACATTAAATTTCGACAAGTATTTCAAAGTGATTGATATAGTAATGCTACTTCAGAAAAATTAAAATACATATAATGCAAAAGATAAATAACATACATGTAATCATAATTACACAAAAGTCTATTATCTTTTTCTCGCATAGAAAGCATGTAATTAACAATAGATCAAAAAATATTAATAGAAAGAAAACAAAAAAAAAAAGAAAAAAAAAACCAACGATTGGGCCCGTGCGAGCACCTGTACAACATCTACTAGTATAAATATAAATTATAGAATGACGTGGTTGTACTTTATATTATTTTTGGGCCTTAAATATTTGGTGGCACCCCTTGCAGTTGAGGTAGAAGAAAACCCTTAACAGAAAACAATGAGGAAGATTAGAGTGAAGGAACAGATTAGGACCCTAATAGAGAATGGGGTTAGAAATCGTCACCGTTCTATGTTTGTCATGGTTGGTGACAAATCACGTGACCAGGCACGCACGCACTTTTCGTTCCTCTTTTTATGTACGTAAATGCTGTTAAAAATCTGAACTTTATTCTTATTCTTTACTTTTTACTCCATAAAACAGATTGTTAATTTGCACTACATGTTGAGCAAAGCTGTAGTGAGGTCACGGCCTACTGTGCTTTGGTGCTATAAGGACAAACTTGAACTTAGCAGGTTGGTTCTCTACTTATTCCCAAGTTTTTTTTTTGAATTATGATATAGTCGTTTTTGTTAATTAAAATATGAATTTGTTAATTCTACGTGGAAGTTAGATTAAATTTTGTAATTTGAATAAACTGCCATGGATTTTATTTGACATTAAGAATCTGTGAAAAATCTATGGAGCTGCTTGACAAAATTCTTGACTTTGTTGTGGCAGTTATTCTGCATAGTCGAATATGATATAATGTCGGTTGAAGTTTGATGTTAGGGAATATTATTAATTTTAGATATTGGAACTTTAGTCACTGCATCCTATGCTTGTGTTGGAGTTGTTTAGCCTTTTAGAGATTTATATGTCAGTATAATGCATTCTAGTACTTATTATGATTATTGTTATTTTGGATATATTGCCCTGCGATGAGTTTATACGGAGTAACATGGTCAGTGATGATTCATATAGCTGACCCCAACTTGTTTGGATTGAAGCGTCGTTGTCTTGAAACTTTAGTCACTCTATTTGTTGCATGAGAAGTTAGTTTCAGCTTTATATCTGGAGTAAATTTACTGGAAAATTTTCAGGCACCGGAAGGAATGCTAGGGTCATTCTTTTGTGGAGGTTGTTATATTGTGTTGATTATCTTGCGAGTGATTAGTGGAGACCTTGTTCTGTGTTTTTTTCTCACTGTGTTCATCTCAGTTTGTCAGTGGATGTTATTAGTCATTTAGACACTTTGTTGGTGATAGAGGCAATCTTCTTTTTGCAGTCACAAGCAAAAGAGAAAGAAGCAAGTGAAAAAATATATGCAGAGGGGACTACTTGACCCTGAAAAAGTAGAACCTTTTGAACTTTTCATTGAAACTGGAGGCGTCAGCTATTGTTTGTATAGAGATTCAGAAAGAATTCTAGGGAACACTTATGGCATGTGTGTACTACAGGTAAACGAGAGGTTTTAAATTTCCATAAACTATTTGTAGCAAATCGACTTTTCTATTTCCTCTTTTAAGCCTCTATGTAAATGTAATCGTGATCTTTTGGAAAATTTCATTTCTTTTCCTCTATGATATTCTAGGATTTCGAGGCTTTGACACCCAATCTACTTGCGAGAACAATAGAGACAGTTGAAGGTGGTGGACTAATTGTATTGTTGCTTCGCACTTTGTCCTCTCTTACGAGCCTATACGCACTGGCTATGGTACACTCCACTCCCAACTGCTCTGCTTTCTAGGCTGGAAAACTTTGAATAAGTAGTAGATTCATGATGTCTCTTCCTTTTTTACTTATTTGTTTTCTCTTTCTTGCTCTTTATTGTTAAATAGGATTTCAACTGATCACACACAAGAAGAAGAGTATTTGAATGAAGAAGCTACTACTGGCTTGCAGACTGCTAATTGGTTTTCTATGCGTGCTTAATCTTAAGACTCACTGAGGTTTTGTGAAAATGCAGGATGTTCACAACAGATTTCGCACGGAATCCCATGCACATGCTACCCCTCGCTTTAATGAGCGTTTTATACTCTCTATTGCATCATGTGAAACATGTATTGTCATGGATGATGAATTAAATCTTCTACCAATGTCCTCCCACATGAAGAATATTACTGCTGTTCCTGTTAAAGAGGTAAAGTTCTTCCTGGATCAATTTGGTCATGAGTCACTCTATATTGTTGATTTCCATATCTATAAGATGATAGGCATTGATTCAGATGATAATCCATATAAATTATAGTTCTCATTTACTATGCTAAACTTGGTGATCTATTTTCGTTCCCTCTTTAAGCGTATGTGATATAATCATTCTTATCTCATAAGGGATTCTCTAGCTTTCGGGTGATTCCTCTTTTGAGCCCAGACACTCTTTTTATTTACTATCGAGAACTGGATTCGTGAAAATAGAGGATCTCCACTTGACTTATAGCTTCCCCCTCAGCCATACATCCTTTTTTCTTTAAGGTGCTGAGTGGTGTCCTCGCCTCACTGGAGAGTCGTCTGCAGTTCACACTTGGGCAAATTACACCATATCAGATGTTGAACTGCGAAAGAATTACTATTTCCGGAGTCACTTTTAGTACAGGGTAACTATTTTTGTTAATCTCTTGATATAAGCATTCATGATTCTTTCTTTGATAAAGGATTCGGAGGGGCTTTCAGAAGCAGAAAGGGAATTAGGGAATTTAAAAGAACAATTGAATGACGACTTCCCTGTCGGTCCTCTTATTCGTAAATGCTGTACCTTGGACCAGGTTAGTTACTTTGTCTGAACTGTAAAAGTTGGCATTTGTTTTTTCAATTGTTCTCTGAATATGTTATTCGTAGCCGTTTACTAGACTATGTGGAACTAACCCCAGGATAAAGAGTTACTTGCATCCAAGATAGATCTTTAACTGTGTTATTGTGTAGAACACAATTAACAGGAGATAATGTCTTGATCCCTGGTAAAATTTACATTTACTGTGGACACTGTCATTTTCTTTTGCGGCGGAATGTTGGATTGGTTGCAACCACCGGTAACTAGAATCACTAAGTAATCAGACAATATGCAGTTAAAGCAGTTTTAAAAAAGATAAATAGATAGCATAAGGGGGTAGTTCTTTAGGATTTGAGATTTCGGGGGAACCTACAACATTGGGAGATGGAAGAGTTCCACAACTTGATCGAGTTATTGTATGGGTTGGATTCGTCAAATAATATATCCGATATGTGGAGGTGGAGAGAGAGTAGGGAGGGTATTTTCTTTGTTAAATCTTTCTATAAGTGTCTACTAGAGAGGGAGGAGCATAATTTCCCTCATCGCTCTATTGGGATTCCCAAAGCACCTAGAATAATGTGTTTCTTTGTGTGATGGCGGCAAAGGGGGTGATTTTGACAGCATAAAATCTAAGAGGAAGATTATTCATATTAGTTGGTGTTTCATGTGCAAAAGCTCGGGCGAAGATGTAGATAATCTCTTATTGCATTGTCAAGTGGATAATTGGTCGTGCAGGTTGGTCATTAACTTGTTTTGGGTTGCAATGGGTGATGGCGGGCACAATCAAGGAGGCGTTGAATAGTTTGGCTCACATGAGGGGTAGTAGGAACCCTAGGCCCTAGGGCATGGAGCGTTGCGCCCTTAGCAATCACGTGGTTATTCGGGGAGAGAGGAGTAGGAGGTCATTTGAAAGGGTGGAACAAGATTTTAGAAAATTGCAATATAGTCTTTCGTTTATTGTTTATTTTTGATGTAATCATGAGGTCTCGTTTGTATAGAGGATTGGGCCTCTTTTATGGAGAACCCTAGTTTGGTGAAGGTTCTCTTCTTCTGGTATATGGCTTGTATACGGGGTTCCCCCAATTATTAATAAACTTATTTACCTTATTCAATAAAGAGTGGGTGCTGTAGTAAGTACAACCATAGATTAGAACTTGTCCTAAACTTGGAGCTTGTTGATTTAAAGCTTAATCATTAATTGGTGCTTGTATCGGGTTTTGTTTTCTCTGTTTGAATAATTCTTTTCCTACTTTTTTGGATTGAAAATCAACTGTCAACAAGTCAAAGTTTGAGAGTTGTCAGCACTTAAACCTTCTAATATGATTTTTTTCTTAATTTTGATGAAATTACCAAAAGTAGATTTCTCCATCCAAAGTGTTGATGATGAAAACAGACTAAAGAAGCCGCTGGTTGAATTGTGCAATCCTTTAGTTGCAGATTCATACAGTTCGGTTGGGCCAACCGCTCATAAAATAAAGCTTCAAGACTTGTGATAAATAGAACAGAGCTTCACTTTCTAAGTAAAAGAATATGACTTGCTGATAAAGAAATATCACTTTGTGGGCTTTGAATCTTGGAGTTAGTAATTTTACTAGCATGTTAAGTCCTCATTGTGTCTTTATTATCTGTTAGAGTTCCTGCATTTCCCTTTCATAAAAAATGACTTCTTGTTCTTCCATGCTTTCATTAAATAATTAAGTCTTTTATAATTGTTTAGTAAATTTTTAAAAGAACTATTTTTACTAGGTTAAATGGATGGATTCAATATCTGACTTTGTAATACATAAGTTCACCATAAATAGCAGTTGTCTGTCCACTGCAATTTAGACATTTTTGTCCTGTTACTGTAAGGTGCTATTAATCAAACAATATGAAATAGGGTAAAGCAGTGATCACATTTCTTGACGCTATCCTGGATAAGACGCTCCGAAGCACTGTTGCTCTGCTTGCTGCTCGTGGCCGGGGGAAGTCAGCTGCTCTTGGGTTGGCAATTGCAGGGGCTGTTGCTGCCGGGTAAATCTGGTTTTGGTTTCAATATTCATTCCTTTTGGTGATCCTACTTTTTTTTTTTTTGATAACGGTGGCCGGATGTCAATGGATATTAAAAAACCGACTAAACCAAACCGTACCGAACCGATTTTTAGGTATCTTTTAATAAAACCGCAGGTTTTTATATAAATCTATAACCGTACCGATAATTAGGGTAGGTTTATTTAATTTATGAAAATAAACCGAAAAAATATTGAACCAAACCGTATCGAATAAATTTACATGTAAAAAATATATTTATATATTAAGTTTAAAAATAATAAAACATTAAATTTTTCGTAGGTCTTGGGATTATGAAAACAATTACAAGCCAACAAGTACTAAACTCAAAATCATAATTCCCAGACCTATTATGCTACTCCCATTAAAACTAAATTATTTCCGGCATATTCAATAGCAAGACTCAAGTTATTGTAGCGATTATGAGTAGCAAACTACAATGTATTGATTATGTTTTCTTATGATTTAGATTTATCTTTTTTAATATTTAATCTTCTATAGACATTATTCTTGAGTCCCAATACCCAACTTGGTTAATATCTTTCCACTCGTGTGATTTATATTTTCTTTGTATTAATTTGTTTAGTTTCTTTTACTTGTTGTAGTAGTTGATGGATCTATACTCTAGCCATCTTTCATATTTTTTTAATTCACCATCCTTTAAAATGTAAAAATGTCTAGAGAGTTTTGCTAAGTCCTATAAAAGTATGTATGTTATTGTATTCTACTTCTACTAGTGGTTTTTACATGAGATTTAAAAAAGATACCGAAAATTAACTGAATCGTACCCGATATCGGAGAGAAACCGATATGATTGGAACGGTTTCGAAAAGTATTATTTTGGTATACATAATAGAACCACCGAAAAATTGGTATAGTACAAAATTTACAAAATAACAGGCCGAACCGAACCATTTGACAACCCAATGGTGGTGTCTGGGCCAGTTTGTGCGCACCTCGACACCGGATACGTGCTACCTCCCAACCAGCAACAAGTATCTTATAATTCTGTCCACCAAGGCTTAGACAGATGGGAAGAAATAACCTAGTGCTTTTTATCTCACCGGGGTTTGAACCTGAGATCTCATGGTTCTCCGCACTTCATGGACCACTAGGCTACACCTTTGGGTTCCTCTGTGATCCTCTTTGTGCTTTACTAACTTCTAAAGTTTGCTATTGCAGGTATTCCAATATTTACGTAACAGCACCTAGTCCTGAAAATCTGAAAACCCTGTTTGACTTTGTCTGCAAGGGTTTCGCTATGCTCGAGTACAAGGTAAGAGGCAGATATATCTGTTTGAGCAGGGTCAATCTTCATAGTCTATGAAATCTATCTTTTCGAGGGATGTTATTTTTCCTTTTGAGTTAGCTTTGGCCTTCAAGTCCTTTTAAGTGAGAAGATGCTTCCCCTGCTGAAATGTGCATAGAGTCATAAATATGGTCTAAGATTTTCTTAAAGTTCTCGTGTGAGAGTTTTTTCCCTGTCTCACATGTAGTTGGTATCTGAGATTGATTTCATGATCTGCTGATGGTATATAGAGATATTGTAACTTACTATATGCTTCTTTACAGGAACACCTTGATTATGATATTGTGAAAAGCAATAATCCGGAGTTTAAAAAATCTATCGTGAGGATCAACATCTATAAACAGCACAGACAAACAATTCAGGTCTGTAATATTGGGGAGGAGTTATATCATGATAATGGCTCTTCCATTTTCCAAGCTCATTCTTGCGGTGAATAATCCTGGAATCTGATATCACTTTCTTTATCCTTCACTTTCTGCATCTTCTGTTGTCCCTGAATTTGATGGCATTTTGAAAGCTTGCTCTAATTTAGTTCCTCTTTGTAGTAATTTCTGTATGTTGGCTAGATATCTTGTATTTCTCTCTTGTGCTTCTGTGTTCTCTTAAGGTTGTCAATATATTGGTATTATTAAACTAATATTTTTCCTCTTCTTAGAAACATAAGTATCTCTTACACCCGTACTGTTCATTATTTGCAAAGCGTTTTTGCAAGTATCTGATCATTGATTTACTTTTTCATGTCTAATGCAATTAATGTTCCTTTTGTCTGAGTTTCTGATAATCTCTACATCATTTATGCAATGCCAGTATATACTACCACATGAGCATGAAAAGCTATCACAAGTGGAATTGTTGGTGGTTGATGAAGCAGCAGCTATTCCATTACCTGTTGTCAGATCTTTGCTTGGTCCATACCTCGTCTTCCTTGCATCAACTGTGAACGGGTATGAGGCAGTGTTCTGCTTTGTTTCCACCTAGTAATGTTATGCTCTCCAAAGAACCTCCTATGCCAATATATGGTGCTTCTTCTAGTTTTGTTTCTTACACCAAAGAACCTCCTTTGCAGTATATGTTTCTTCTGTAGTTTTATTTCTTACTCACTTATACGGCAGAAGAATATTGCTGAACAGTCTTGTGTGTTTACCCTGGGGTTAACAGCGTTGATGATGAATCTATTCTTGTTATCTTTTTAAAAGCTATGAAGGTACTGGAAGATCCTTATCATTGAAGTTGCTGCAGCAACTAGAGGAACAAAGTCAGAAGTCCAAAAGTGCAGACAATGCACTTTCAGGTATTTCAGCTCCAGTTTTGCTAGTCATCACTCGACTTATGGTGTGTAGAGTCCATTTAGCCTGAAATTTAATGGTATCAAGAGGAACTATGTAAGCAAAGACAGCTGAGATGAGAGAGCATTGCTATTCGGTTCGGGACTCCTTATCTATGCTATATTAAAAGCACGAAGGCCCTTAGCGAAATATTGTTCGTCTTTTTTACCCTTTTAAAATAAAGGTTATACCGGATAATGTAGTCATTTAGTTATTCCCCGAATGTTTAGCACTTCTAAGTCAACTAAAATTTTGCTTATTACATAGGAAATCCTAATATTTAGGGCATAAAAAATAAATCAATTGAACAAATTGTTTATAGATTTTTCTTTTTCTTATACGTGCATACAAACTAATTGGAAACCTACATATCAAACTCCATTAAGCATTTTATGGTTCCATTAAATGCATACTTTTCTCCCAAATTAAATGATAAAACTATCATATACATCAAAATCTGTATAATTATTTTCTTGAAAAATATACGTATGTCCTTAAGGTGTAGTCTATATTTTGACTACCTATAATCTTTAACCCATTCTGACCATCTAAAATTATGAATGCTATGAAAAATTTAAAAACAAATTTTAAAATAATGCGGCCGAAATATATGAAGTAATAAAAAACATAAATATATAGCTCACTATAGTCCGGAAACAACATAAACATAATCATTAGAAACAATTACTGTTATTTTAAAATATGTAGAATTTTAAATCGGTTAAATTTTGATTATTAAATTGTTTCATTTGAATTATGTAGAAAATTCTAATAATTAAAAGTTTAAATCAATAAAGATTTTACCTCAAATAAATTCTTTCCTTATTTGGGCTATGCAACATAACTATAACACATTGCATGTTAATCTCAATGTCCAGAACTTCAAAATCAACTTAAATTTTATTTATTGAATTTTTGTATAATATTTAAAAATTGCGCTCAGTAATTATTTCAACATGCAAAATCATAAAGAAAATATATTCTAAATGAGTAGAATTTACTCAATAACGACAAGATATCATACGCGCAATAGCTATTTTTCTATTAATATTTGCTGACTTGAAGCAATAAGAATGAAATAGTAAAAAGATAAAAATATATTCTCAATGAGTTGTCATTAATTGTTTCTTTTTTTCATAAATATTCCAACAAATGACAGCCCCCTATATTATTATATATTATGTTTTTTTTTATAAATTATTAATTAAATATTAGTCATCTTTAACGTTTATAATGCCACTTATCAATTTGTATTATTTGAAAAGTTATTGTAATAAAAGTATTTTTTTACTTGTTTGTTTCTATATTAGGAAAAAATTAACAATAATTTTTATAGGTTATTCTTATTATTCTTTGAAGACTTCCATTTACTCGATCAACATTTCTAATTTTAGAAAGTTATCTAATTTATTTTTATTTTATAATTAATAACAACATACCTAGTATTATCCCCCACCGTGAGGCCTGGTAAGGGTAGTGTGTACGCACACCTTACCCCTACCTTGTGAGGATAGGGAGGTTGTTTCCAATAGACCCTTGGCTCAGGAAAGCATAAGCATCACATTAATGAAAATATAGACAAAGGACAATACCAAAAAACCATATAAAAGCAGAATAGAAACAAGACAATAAGGTGATCAACAATGAAAGAAAATAATTGTTAGTCATAAAAACCTACTACCAACAGAAAGCAAGACTGCGTGCCAATACTACCGTTATGACCATTTTAGACCTACTCTACTACCCTAATCCTCGACCTCCTTACCTTCCTATCAGGGGTCATGTCCTCGGTCAGCTGAAGCTGCGCCATGTCTTGCCTAATCACCTCTCTGCACCTCTTCTTTGGCTTACCTCTACCTCTCAGTAGGCCCTCCAATGTCAACCTCTCATACCTACTCACCGGGGCGTCTGTGCTCCACCTCCTCACGTGACCAAACCACGTAAGCCGCACTTGCCGCTTCTTGTCCTTAATAGGGGCAACACTCACCTTGTCGCGAATAACCTCATTTCTGATCCTATCTAACCTGGTGTGCCCGTACATCCATCTCAACATCCTCATCTCTGCTACCTTCATCTTTTGGACATGAGTGCTCTTGACTGGCCAACACTTAGCCTCATACAACATATCGTTGGTCTGCCACCACTTTGTAGAACTTACCCTGAAGTTTCGGTGGCACCTTCTTGTCACGCAATACACCGGAAGCGAGTCTCCATTTCACCCATCCCGCCCCAATACGATGGGTGACATCTTCATCAATCTCCCTATCCCTTGAATGATAGACCGAAGGTACTTAAAACTACTCCTCCTAGGGATGGCCCTACCTGCCCTTCCCCTCCTTTAAGTCTCGCCACTAAACTTATACTCCAAGTATTCTGTCTTGGTCCTGCTCAACTTGAAACCTTTAGATTCCAGGGTCTGTATCTATACCTCTAATAGCGCGCTCACACCGTCTCGCGTCTCGTCAATCAATACAATATCATCTGCAAATAGCATGCACCATGGCGCCTTCCCGGATGTGGCGCGTCGGTAGGTTCATCACTAGAACAAACAAAAAAAAGCTGAATGCTGGAGTTATTCAAAGTAAATACTTATAATACATGCTTTTAAAATATTCCAACGCCAAAGTTCTTGCAGGTCCACTTGTGAATTTAAATGATGGAAAGTTTCCTATGACTGGAGGTTTCAATTTAATTAAATGCTGACATACACTCTTGTCTTTAAAAATAGTGCTTTCTCTCAGGGCTTTGTTCATTCATACATATCACCCTTCTTCTATGATGTACTTTTGCCTCATGATTATTGATGTTTGAAGTAGTGGTATGATCGATTGTCAAAGGTCTGTGCAAAATCTTGTTTTATTCATCTAGCTGTTTAAAATCTAAGTTTTCCCCTCAAATGTAGGTCGGCTTTTTAAAAAGATAGAATTGAGTGAATCGATTAGATATGCTTCTGGCGATCGCATTGAACAGTGGCTTAATGCTTTGCTCTGTTTGGATGTTACAAATACTATCCCAAGTATCAGAAGGTAAGACTCTTTGGCTTAACCTAGTTCCTACAGAAGTCAACCATAGTTACAATTCTCTTTTTTTTCACCAGGTTACCACAACCGGGTGATTGTGATCTCTACTACGTTAACCGGGACACACTTTTCTCTTATCATAAAGATAGTGAGTTATTTCTGCAGGTAAATCACATTTCCTCTTGAAGTAATGTATTGTTTACCGTTAGGCTATATTTGCTTGGTCAACTTTGATATATTGTGATCCTTTTGCATTGAAACATTTGCAGCGAATGATGGCCCTCTATGTTGCTTCGCATTACAAAAATTCTCCAAATGATTTACAATTGATGGCTGATGCTCCAGCTCACCACTTGTTTGTGCTACTAGGTATGATTAAAACCTATTGATGCTTTTTCAATAGAACATAACAGATTAATTGTGCATTAAATAAATGCAAGAGTGCCTAACTAATGTATTCACAGGCCCTGTTGATGAGTCAGAAAATTGTCTTCCTGATATTCTCTGTGTCATCCAGGTTAGTGGTCTTGTTTGATAAGTCAATCATGTAAGGTTGATTTTTTAAGTCCTTTCTGATAAGGACAGTACTCGTTGGCCTCGAACCCGGACAATGACATTGTCTGTGGTTATTGCTCATGATATCATAAGCCTTATTTGTTAGAGACACGAACTTTGAAGATTTACTTGATAGAGATTACTTTTTCTTTGTGCTCTTTTTTCTCGCTCAATTTAGTACTTCTGAGAATTAAACAGGTGGTATTTATTTCAACTTAACAGTTTCTTGAAATCAAAGAAGCAGCAGTCAGCACTAAGAGTTTTTGATCTATGTCTTAACCTGACTTAAACACACAGGTCTGCCTGGAGGGGCAAATCACCCAGGAGTCTGCTAAAAGAGCTCTGAAGGAAGGTCGCCAGCCCTTTGGAGATCAGATACCTTGGAAGTTCTCCCAGCAGTTTGCTGATGATGTATTCCCAAGCCTTTCAGGTGCCCGTATCGTACGCATCGCTACACATCCAAATGCAATGAGGGTAATGCTTACCAATTCAAAATATTTACGAAAAACTTTCTGAGACAATATTGATCTCCTTCGTGGTTTAAGATGTTAGGGTAACCTCGTTGTTTCGCCTTAAAAAACAAATAGTTTGATACTGAAAGAAGTGACCAAGGAAAAGAGTATAAAGCTTTCAACTTCAAGAATTTCATTCTGTATTTCATAGTAATTTTTTATTACTATTCTTTATGCACTTGATAATATGGCATGAATACTTGTATTAAAATTGCATATACTGTTGTATTTGTCAAATGTAACCAATTTAAAACTAAAAAAGTTAAATTCACTTACATGGGTAAAACCAATCGAGCCATAACATTACATCCTAAAGAATACATTACAGTATAATTATAGTACTTGAACAAAAACCTTAAGTAGGCAACAACATTTTTGGAGGAATTGTTGAAGCAGTAAAGGGAAGGGTAGTCCGCTTCAGATGACTGAGACGAAGTGGTTTTAATGAAGCGAGCACTTCGTCATTGTTGAAGAGATTAGTGAAGGTTTCACACCAGTTTTGTAGTATAAAAAGAATTTAAGGGGAGGCTTGTGATACAAAATTTAGCACTAAAAAATAAAGCTGCAAATAGATAGATTTGGAATATGGCAGAAGTCTTGTCATCTTAACCCATATCATTGAAAAAAGTTTAAAATGGGGCAGTCTGCATATATTAGGACAATGGAGGTTTGTATTTAAAAGCAGACATGGAGGGAGGTTTTTGATAATTATCAATCATTTTATTTCCTTATTTTATCAGCATGTCCAACCATGTCTCACTGTGGTGTTGCAGATGGGTTATGGTTCCGCTGCGGTTGAACTCCTAACCAGGTAGCTTCAAATTAACAACAATTCTCACATCTGGTTTCCATATGATTTTGAAAGCTGCTTTGATCACATTTGCTTTCTATAATTTGTGAAAGATTAAGCTACTCCACAGGCCATTGCTTGTTATGCATGCTGGTGCTGCATATATATAATAGATTTTGACAGCTGCTTTGATCACATTTGCTTTCTATAATTTGTGAAAGATTAAGCTACTCCACAGGCCATTGCTTGTTATGCATGCTGGTGCTGCATATATATAATAGATTTTGACAGCTGCTTTGATCACATTTGCTTTCTATAATTTGTGAAAGATTAAGCTACTCCACAGGCCATTGCTTGTTATGCATGCTGGTGCTGCATATATATAATAGATTTTGACAGCTGCTTTGATCACATTTGCTTTCTATAATTTGTGAAAGATTAAGCTACTCCACAGGCCATTGCTTGTTATGCATGCTGGTGCTGCATATATATAATAGATTTTGACAGCTGCTTTGATCACATTTGCTTTCTATAATTTGTGAAAGATTAAGCTACTCCACAGGCCATTGCTTGTTATGCATGCTGGTGCTGCATATATATAATAGATTTTGACAGCTGCTTTGATCACATTTGCTTTCTATAATTTGTGAAAGATTAAGCTACTCCACAGGCCATTGCTTGTTATGCATGTTGGTGCTGCATATATATAATAGATTTTGACAGCTGCTTTGATCACATTTGCTTTCTATAATTTGTGAAAGATTAAGCTACTCCACAGGCCATTGCTTGTTATGCATGTTGGTGCTGCATATATATAATAGATTTTGACAGCTGCTTTGATCACATTTGCTTTCTATAATTTGTGAAAGATTAAGCTACTCCACAGGCCATTGCTTGTTATGCATGTTGGTGCTGCATATATATAATAGATTTTGACAGCTGCTTTGATCACATTTGCTTTCTATAATTTGTGAAAGATTAAGCTACTCCACAGGCCATTGCTTGTTATGCATGTTGGTGCTGCATATATATA
>ML426443.1:83227-97145 GCA_005239525.1 Nicotiana knightiana | reverse complement strand
GGGGGGGGGAGAGTGTAGTAAGTTAGCACCATAACAACAACATATCCCGTGTGATCTCACTAGTGGGGTCTGGGGAGACTGGTGTGTATGCAAACCTTACTCCTACCTTGTGTGAGGTAGATAGACTGTTTTCGAGACCCTCGACTCAAGAAAAGTGTTTTCAAACAGGTTTGGAAAATACAAGAGGAAAAACAAGCTAAGACGAAAATATTGAAGAAAAGAAAAGTATTGACAACAAAAATAGTAAAGGTAACCAAAGTAAAAGAAACAACAATAGTAATAAAATTGAATGCATAAGATAATAACAACCCAATATAATCTCACTAGTGGGGTCTGGGAGGGTGAAGTGTACGCAGACCTTACTCCCTACCTTCAGGAAGGCAAGAAGGCAGAGAGTTTGTTTCCGTTAGGCAGTCGAAAAGATAAAAGAAGGACAAGAACAAGCATATCAATCGGAAACCCGGAGCGAAAATACAAAACTAACAATAAGTACTATAAGAATACATAAAATAGTAATAGACTAATAATAATAATAATACTGATAAGACGAAGAGGGAGCGAATAAGGTCTAAACTAGAACCATGTCTCTTACCGAAAAGAGAGAAAACGCTGGACTACCTACCTTATACCTTAATCTTCGGCCTCCATGTTCTCTTATCTAAGTTCATGTCCTCGTTGAGCTAAAGATGTACCATATCCTATCTAATCATCTCTTCCTAGTTCTTCCTCCGTCTACCTCTTCTTTCCATAGACCTATCACTGCCAACCTCTCGCACTTCCTCACTGTGCATCTGTGCTCCTCTTCTTCACATGCCCAAACCATCTTAGCCTCGCTTCCCGTATTTTGTCCACCACGGAGGCCACTCCCTCTTTGCCCATTATATATCTCCGTTCCTAATCTTTTCTCTCCTAGTATGCTCACACATCCATCTAGGCATCCTCATTTTTGTTACTTTCTTCTTCTGAACATGTGAGTTCTTGACCGGCCAACACTCTACCCCATGCAACATAGTTGGTCTAATAACCACTCTATAACTTACCTTTTAAGTCTTGGTGGCACATTCTTATCACATAGGACTTATGATGCAATTCTCCATTTCATCCACCCCGTTAATACGTGTGTGACATCATCGCCGATCTCCCCACTTCCTTGGATTATTGACCTAAGATACTTGAAGCTTGGTCTCCTGGAAATGACTTGTGTGCCAATCCTCACTTCCCCATCCGCCTCATGTGATGCGTCATGGAATTTGCATCCATGTACTCTGTTTTGATCCTGCTCAACTTGAAACCTTTAGACTCTAGGAGTTGTCATTACTATGTCGTTTGAAATTAACATACGCCAGGATACCTCCCCTTGGATATGTCGAGTCAATTCATCCATCACCAAGGCAACTAATTATTTAAAATGGAGACAACTCGTCGTCATCTGGAAGCTAACATCATAAACCCTTTCTCTCCCTCATGCTATCAAGGCAGCTTTTGGATAGCAAGAAGCCGTTTTCTCCCACACATTGAACTTCAGAGTAAACTCTTTGTTCGACTCTTATCATTCTATAAAAAGAGGATTCATCTCTTTGTTTAGTAATCATCAAGAATTTCATGAAAAATTATATAAAGGAAAAAAAGTCAAGTTAAAGGGATTATGAAGCTAAATGGTAATCAATTCAGATCCCTTCAATCCTCAGAGAAGCAAAGCAGAAAGAGAGGTTTTAAGTAGAAATGCCTTAAAGAGAAAGAGAGTTCGAGCCATTATCACACACTTTAATCCTCCAGTGAATGATGTGACAATTCTAAGTAATTCCATCCTTTCAGTTCATATGTTTGCGCTGAAAGCAAGCCCATTTACCCTTCATTTCTCCCCCGTTCTGTTATTTTCTGATTTTTCTCAAATTTTACTTCACAGAAATTACTTAAATTTATTGTAAAATGGGTGACATTCATCTTTCAGCGATTATCATTTGACACCAAAATGCGCTTTGAATTTGTGGCTTTTACTTTTTATGAGCTCTAATGTGAGAATAGAGAGACTTGAGCTGAAACCTTGTTGGAGCTTGGCAGAGCAGTGAGGGATTCACAAGGGTATAGAAAGAAAAAGGCGGGAGGGATGAACGATGTATAGAAAGAAAAAGGCGGGAGGGATGAACGATGAATAGGGGAGGGTGTGTTTGGTTTCAATTTATCTAATGAAAGGACAGAAACACCCTCACTTTTGATAGGGATCGTGTTAGCAAACGCACCCCCCCCCCAAAAAAAAAAACCTCTCTCCAAATAGCTCTGTTTCTTCACCATATATTATCTCTAGACATTGAACAAGAAACTAGAATTAGCCTCTGCTAATTCTGTCCTATAAAAGAATTAGAAAGCCACCATAAGGTGTATCTCCTTCCTCGATTTCAGCTTCTTCAATTATTACCTTGTTCATTACACAAGTTGTTAATGACAGTCTTAATACATGCTGAAACCACTGCTTAAAGGAACAACCCGGGGCCAAGGTGCTGCTTTGGTTTCACAATGGACGACAGAGTGGATAAAACTAGTGGGTTTAAATTTAGGTAGAAAGACCAAAAAGCCCTCTTATTGTTATTGTTTAATGTGTTTGCAGAGTATTTAAGGAAACCTGCTACAACCATGTAGGAGGTTAGCGAAAGTCATATATATATATATATATATATATATCATCCCCCCCCTCCTTCCCCCGCGCACACACCATAAAAAATTAAAAGCCAGTTCTTGTCCACTCCATCTTTTCCCTTTTCCTTCTATTCGTCGTTCACATTGTATGTTATGCCTTATCTTTCCTACATAGATTTTTTGAGGCACAATAAATTAATTTACTGTTAATAGGTACTTTGAGGGTCAGTTGACTCAATTATCTGAAGTAGAGACAGAAGATGCTCTGGAGACTCCGCAAGTCAATGTAACTGAAGCTGCAGAGAAGGTATTCTTATTTGATCTAACTTTGCAACTTGTGCTTTAGGTTATGGGCTTTCCTGTTATCATTTGGGTGTCCGAAAACTGCGAAAAGTACTTTTTAACAATGTTAAATCATAATGCCACTCCTCACTGAATCTGTCTTTGCATCATGTTGATGTGGTTTGTCTGCATGGCACTTTGTAGTGCATGATATAATATGTTGAGGCCTTCTGATTGACCATTTTCTGTAATATGGCAAGTGAGATAGTTGAAAAATCTAGAGAACTTCTATCTGTAATTAGAACCTTTTTAGGTAATTGTTCTTGAATTCAAACTACCTTCCTTTCAGTTCTCTTTGCTCGAAGAAAATATAGCATCAAGAACAGATCTTCCTCCTTTGCTTGTCCCATTATGTGAAAGACGGCCTGAAAGGCTCCATTACCTTGGGGTCTCATTTGGACTTACCTTGGATCTCTTCCGTTTTTGGAGAAAACATAAGTTTGCTCCATTTTTCATAGGCAATGCCCTGGTGAGTCTCAGAGTCCTTTGTTCATGAAGTTCTCTTTAGTTGTTTGCTATTGAGGACTAATTGTGATCAAACATGTGATTGGATGAATCAGAACAGCGTAACTGGCGAATACACATGCATGGTCTTGAAGGCATTGAAAAATGATGATGTTGAAGCTGCTGGGTCAGATGAGTGGGGCTTTTATGGTCCCTACTACCGAGGTATCAGTTGCTTTTGTTCTCGAAAATTTAAAGGAGATGGAAGAATCTTTTCTAATGATAAAAAGGAACACAAATTTTTTGATTCCTAATATATGTTCCCTAGTTTTCTTACATTGTCAAGGGAGTAGTGACTTCTTTTACTAGCAAGCTCTGGAATTATGAAAAATCTCATCGAGGAGGTGAAAATTGCTTCCTCACTCCGGTTCATATTTTGGAGAAAACAGAGATATACAAGTTTTCATATGTTGCCGCCTTAATTTCTGATCTCCCTTCCTTTCTATTCGCTTCCCATCAATCTAACTAGCTGTTGTAGTAGCTAATATTTATTCTATTAGCTCTTTTTTTTCTTCTTTCGATATATTGATGTTGTCTATAACATTCTCAGAATACAAGCGAAGGTTAGTCGAGCTGTTGGGTTCTACCTACCGGAAGATGAACTACAAGCTTGCTATGAGGTAAAATTGAACATTTTGGTGTTTAGTTAATATGTATGTCTCTTTACATATTCTTATGATGGCCATAATCGTGCAGTGTCTTTGATCCGAAGATCAACTTTGTCGAGCAGGACCCTACTGCTTCTGCTTCAAGTGAACTCTTAAACTTCATGAAATTTGTTTTGGAACCTCATGAGATGAAGAGGCTTGAAGCTTACTCAAATAGCCTAATTGACTATCCGTTGGTAAGATATGAGTTGATTAGTGAAGAAATATATTATATTAAGTTGTGAAGCAAGATATCTTGTAATACAGTTATTACGTGTCAAAATGGTAAGTCGGTGGACATCCTATACCAACAGTCATATTTTAGAAAGAACGCTGAGTACTTTGAGCCACTCAAACAACCTGATTGACTTCTCCTGGTTAGGTCTCAATTAGTGATGAGAGTGAAAATATGCTATATCAAGTAGTGAGAATATTCTCTGGTGGTGCTACTATTGAGATGTATGTTTCAGTATCTACAATCATATGGAGCTTCTGATTAAGAAGAAAAAATAGTGGTAAACATGCCTGAACAACTTGAAACACTAAAAAGAGCTTAAAGTTGTGCATCTCACCAATTTGAAGCACCATTAATCAACTGAGAATTCACTTTTAGGTAACTCATATTGGTACATACTACTTTTGGAAACAAGAAAATTCTGAACCAAAAATGATACTATGTGAAATATGTCTGTTATATTTCTTTATAATTTAATAGCAGGTACATGGTTTTCCTCTCTTTCTGTTTTTTGTCTAGGTTTTCAGTTATAAAGGTTGAAGTTCTAATTTGATACATGGGAAGAAAATCCAATAATTAGACATTTGATATCTAAAGAATATTAAGCATGGAGATCACAAAGGGTCATGTTATCCGGTGCAATAGAATTAGAAAGACCAATAATAAAACAGGGGAAAGAAATAAAGGGGTAAAAGATGTGGCCGCAAAAAACCCTTCAAAAGTGGCCAATATTTAGTGTGTGGACATAACATCTAAGGAGGACAAAGCTACCTTTCCATTTAATTCTGCGATATTTAAATATCTCAAAAGCGCATAACAATTGTTTTTTTGCTTATTTTCCACGTTAATAATTTGCATGAGCTATTTTTTCACAGATTCGAGATGTTGCTCAAAAACTTGCTCGGATGTATTTTTTGGAGTATTTGCCAGTTTCACTTTCATATGCTCAGGCTTCCCTTTTGCTTTGCTATGGCCTGCAGCACAAAGACATCCCTGAAATAGAGGTTTGCTGGCTTGCTAGTCTTTATTTTAATAGTTTATCTACACAGTCACACTGTGTGCAGTGAAATACCCTTCTCCTTTTTGTTTAGGCCGCTAGTTTATCATTTGCATCCAAAATAAGGTACTTTCATTCAATGAGCTCCTGTGCTCTTAGTTTACTCGTTTTAATTCTTATTTTACAGGGAGAAATGAATTTGGAAAGGCAGCAGATATTGTCCTTGTTCATGAAAGTCATGAAGAGGCTTGGCAAATACCTGAATAATCTAACATCAAAAGAAATTGACTCAACTGTATCTTGGCTTAAAGCGGTAAGTAGATGAGTTATATTTCATTCTCGCGTACGTCCTATGCCAAGAGCAGTTGAAATAATCTTAACATTAACAAGCGAACAATATCTGCACGTGTCATAATGCTGTGTGTCAATTATTCAACACAAGCAAATATTCCAGCACTTCTCGTGTTAGTTTGCCTCAAAATATGAACAATTTAGTTGTAATCAAAGAGCAGTTGACGCACTGTAACTGCTTATCTTGTGTTCATCTGTCTTTGCTGAACATTTCACTTTCTTGCTTGTTTTTAGATTAAGATGGAACCACATGCTATATCCGTGGATGAAGATCTCCACGATGCTGCAAAGAAAGTCCAGGTTTGAAAATGCTTGCTATTTATTGTCTCTGCAAGTTTTCCCAGCTTGGAAAGTTGTCTACTTACCCAAGATTATATGTAGGATGAGATGAAAGCCAAGTCGGAGGGTTTGTTGGACCCAGAACTATTTCAGCAGTTCGCTATAGTGGACAGAGAAGCTGATTTTGAAAATGCTCTCCGGAATGGTGGTGGGAAGATAGTTCCTGGTGGTGTAGTTAGTGTAAAATCCAACAAATTCAAGCTGGGGAAGCATTCCGGTCCGGAGACTGAAAAGAGTGGTAAGAAAAGGAACAAAAACCATTCTGGATTAAAATCAAGTAAGAAGATGAGGAGTTGATCTTGTTGGCACAATAAGTTCTTCCCTCTCGTTTTCATTTCCAACTTCATTTCCTCGGCGGTCTCTCCTATTAATTTATGGCAAGGGGGATTAGAGCGCGATTATGCATCTCATTGCATATTACCATATTAATTACAACCATCACCGCTATTTATGCAATATTTATAGGTCTACAGATTCTGTTCTTTCTTCCCAATTTTGTGAAATTTTCATGGCAAATGTAAAATATTCTTGGAATATCTTTTGACCATGTAATAAGATAGGAATACTAGTTGCCTGTGTTTCAACAAAACAGTGGCCATTTTTCTATGACTTTGCACATGCTGATTATTTTTCAGTTACCAATTTGAAAATTAGATAGCTCGTGCAATTTTTATGCCGTGCAATCAGTCCCAGCCCATGTCATGATCATGTTTATTATGGGGTTCTCGCATATCCCATACATTCTAGGGTGATTGACAGAAATTGCCTCGTAATGGGTTGGTCTTGCTAAATCTTCCCAAAGTTAGCGGTACTTGAAATTTCGCACCCGACCCGCACAGTTATTGCTCTTCGGCATTTCTCTATTGAGTTAATAGAGTTTTATGCTATAGTTAGTCTACCTATCTGTTAATTTGTTCATCAAAGTTTGCCAGGTGGGTATACTTGTTGGGTTAATTCCTTTTTCTAGGATTCCAATATATTTTTATCCTTTTGTTTTTTTTTTTGGGTCAAAATTAAAAAAATTATTTTAACCAAGTATAATTATGTACATCCACTAGTTACATTGGACTCTATAACTAGTCTTTCGAAATCTCACTACCTATTTGTAAAGGTATAAGTTCCTCTTTCTAGTTTCTCAACTACCTCTACATAGGATAACTATTCAAGGACTCTAAGACTCTCTTCCATTTGCTGAATTGTTGCCCTCTTGTGTGCAACTGTATGGTTATCTCTTTTAGTATCTGTTGACTCTCTTTCTTTGTATCCTAGAATTTTCTTGCATTTCTTTCACTCCACACATGGTAAATAGTAGCAGTATATAGGAATTTAATGATCTGTGCTCGTGGTCTGCTGTTTTTCATTTTCTTGCCTATCCATTCAGTTTCTTCCTCCCATTTGCTAATTCTCCTATTCTCCCCTAGCCACCTGGGTAGTGTACTCCAAATTTGGGATGAGTAGGAGCAATGAAAGAACAAATGCTGCAGGTTTTCCTCAGCTCCAGTATGACATAAGACACAATATGTTTGGACATGTATACCCCATTTCTGCAATCGATCTATAGTAGCCAAACGACCCAGAAGTGCCAGCCACAAGATGAACTCGTGTTTGGGTATAGTATTTGGTCCCAGCACTAGCCCTTTCCTTTAAACTTTTTGAAACTGTGGTAGAAAGGATTAGTAAGCTTTTTTAATGCTGAATTTACCTTTATCACAATAATTTTGTAATGCCACATTAAAGTCCATGTTTAGAAACCATTTCTTTGCATCCAATTTCCTTACCAGCCAGTAGGCCCGTGCAGGTGTACTTTGGTGTTGTACCTCTTTCCTTTTGATATAGAATGTATGGATCCATTTTATCCAAAGTGCATCTTTCTTGGTTGCTACAGCCCATAATAATTTGTTGATAGCTGCTTTGTTCCATGTATGGAACTCTATGAAGTTCAGTCCATCTGCTAAATGTGGTTTACATAATGTCTCCCATGCAACCAGGGCTTTCCTTGAGCTCTCGTGACTGCCTGTCCATAGGAACATTCTGCAAACTCTAGTTATGAGTTGGATGACTTTCTTTGGAATTAGAAATACCTTAGCCTCGTAGGTTTGCATATCAAATAACACACTTTTAATAAGCTGCACTCTTCCACTATATGATAAGTACATAATGGACCAGCATCTTATTCTTGTAATCATTTTCTCAACTAATGGTAGGCATTGTTGAACTGTGATATTCTTTGGGGATAGAGGGAGCCCCAAATACTTGAATGGAATCTCTCCCTCTGAGAATTGAATTCCATTCAATAATTGTTCCTTCAGTTTTTGACTGACCCCTGCCACATACAATGAATTTTTTTCCAAATTTGCCTTGAGACCAGATACTGCTGAGAAGTGGTGAAACTGTTGGAGCATCAACTTTACAAAAATTGGATCAACTCTGCAACACATAATTAAGTCATCAGCACAACATATATGGACAATCTCCAACTTGCTGCATCTTGTGTGGTAGTTGAAATCTGGATTGTGTCTCAGCTGCTTGAGGGATCTATTCAAGCACTTCATCACAAGAATAAACAAGTATGGAGACATTGGGTCTCCCTGTCTTAGACCTCTCTTAGCTTGAAATCTAGGTGTAAGTCCCCCATTGAATAGCAAAGAGTAGCTCACTGTGCTTACACACTCCATAATTAGACTTACAAATTTCCCAAGTATCCCGAATTCTAGTAAGACCATTATGAGAAAGCCTCATTCAACTGTATCATATGCTTTTCTAATCTCCACCTTTACTAGGCATCTAGGAGACACTTCTTTTTGTGTGTATCCCTTCACCATTTCATGTGCCACAATCACATTATCCAGAATGTTTCTCCCCTCAATGAATGTTGATTGTGAAGGCACTACTAGATTGTCAACTACTAGTTTCAACCTAGCAGTAATGACTTTAGCTATTAGTTTGTACAGTGTAGTACATCAGGCTATGGGTCTGAACTCCTTCACAAAGGTGGGGTTTTTTACTTTTGGAACTAAATTTACAGTAGTGCAATTTACCTCCTTCAGCAGTTTACCAGTTTGAAAGAATTGCATTGTTGCCTTAGTCACCTCATTTCCTGTCAAATGCCAGTATTGCTTGAAAAATTCAGCTGGGAATTTGTCAATGCCATGGGCTTTATCAACTGGGAGGTCCTTCAAAGCCCGAATCACTTTTGTTTCTGTTACTTCCTGTATAAGGAACAATTTATGTTCACTAGTGAGGCAAGGTCCATCTCTTGCTATGGTTGGTTCCATACATGGCATTTCTTCTGCATTATTCCCAACAGATTCTGAAAGAAGCTTATAAATTCTTTTTGGATTAGAGCAGACTCATGCAGTTGTATTCCATTTTCTGTGCAGATAGAGGATATTCTTTTTCTCGCTTGCCTTGCTTTCAATGCTGCATGGAAAATTTTTGTGTTCGAGTCTCCATAAGCTAGCTATTGTCACACCTCCTTTTAGTTCCCGGTATGGGGAGATAAGGGAGTTTTTTCCAATTTAAGTGATATAATCGATTTTGGGATTATTTTATTGATTTTTAAAGTCGCCACCCGGATGTAATTTCAATATCCCAAACCGAGGAAATTTTTGACTCTGTTTAAAATTTCTGCGAACCAGAAATCCAGGTAATAAATTTTGTTAACCCGGGAGAAGGTGTTAGGCACTCCCGAATGCCGTGGTTCTAGCACGGTCGCTTAACTATTGATATTTGACCTAATTATCTAATTATTTACCTATTTTTAAACCTATTGTGCATTTTAGCCTTTTTTACTTTTTAGCCAATTTTAATATTTATGGATTATTCTGAAAAAAGTAACGATGGCGTGCACTTGTCGTTTTGGACACATTGTAAACGCGCCATATGAAATGCACCTGCAATTTACAACATGTTTATTTTAATTAATGTTCGAAGTTGTGGTCGAGTAGCATGAGTTGCAAACCCGAGTGTAGATTATGTAATCATGATTATGCTCATGATGATTTAATTGCTTATTTGAAGCAAAACTATTATTCATGAGTTCTTTGTCTTTCCTCTAAGTTAAACGTAATATTAATCTTATGAGTGGGAGAGGTATTTTTTGGACTACAATGTATATATTTGTTCAAAACATTCTAAGATTAAGTTTATTAGTCGAAAAGTTGAAGACTTGGGTCATTTGTTCAATATGGCCCAATTTAGTGATTAGCACATTGGGCCAGCCCTATGCAAGGTTAATATTCCAGCTAAGATACCACATCAGGGAGGCAGATTGTTCGCAACGAATAATACAATTCAATTGTATGAATTTCTGGATTAAAGCTCTAAATGACCATAATAAAATTTATCAACAAAGTTTGAGCATTTTTTGTTCTTTGTATTTTATAAGGTTGTACCAAACGTTACATAAGTCCAAAAAGATGAGAAAATACACGATTTTGGATTTAGGAATTCGACCTACTACTGGGCCAAGAAGTTATAGAGTCCATTGGACTCAAACTCCATGCATGACTTTAAGAGAGTTCATGAGCTAAAAATAAAACCAGTTTTTCGGCAGTCATTTTAATAACACAATTGAGATTACTAGTAGTCTAGTATCAAAATTATATGAGAAAGCTTAACGAAATTTGATAAAAAATAGGATCCTTATATATAACTAAATCAGATTTTTTAAAATGTAATACTCAAGATTTTGGGCCGTATACCCCAGACCCAATGGCCTAGGTCCAACCTCATTCAGACTCACTGGGCTCTCTCACAGGTTTAGCCAAAATCGCTGCAGTTTTCTTCTACAACTTTGAAGAATTGAAATTCCAGATCAATAAGAAAAATAAGAAAACAAGGGTGAATACAAATTTTAAGAAAAGTTCAGTCCATTACTTTACAACTGAAATCTGTATTCTAAACAAAATGATGTAGTTCTATAATTAGTAAACTTAAATTACAGCTTTCAAAAAGAAAAGAAACAAACAAATCCTAGACTAAATGAAAATAAATTGCTACTGCTTCAACCCTATCCGAGCCCAGACCATTTCACAACCAAACACAATACCTGCATCTTTCAATATAACGAAATGTGCATTACTTTGGAGCGAATCTGACTCAAATGGTAGTCAGATTCAAACCTTTAATGTTGTTTTACGTCAATTTCACAAATGAGTTCACATTTTTTCAACAAGGAATTCTTAAACAGTCTTAAACCAAGCAATGCTAAGTATTAACACACATATTCCAAAAGCTGAAACTAAACACAAACACACAGTTATAAAAGGAACAGATTTCATTTCATCTAAAAGCCTTGGTTACATACCTTTAAAGTAAAATAATACCAGCAAATATAAATGACTAGATTAGGTCAAACAACAACTTAACTTATAGAGTTCAACACATCAACAATAAACAGCAACAAAATCAAAAGAAAACCTAGGAAAATCAGCCAAGGAAAAACCAGGATTTTGAATTGAAACAACAGCCTAGGATGAAGGTTTTTCCAGAAAATCAGCAGCTAAAACCAGTATTTTTTGAAAATCAGAAAGCTGGACAAAACACCAGAATTGTGACCTATTTTCAGAGTGGTATTCTAGTATGTGTGTGTGTGCAATTTTCTGTATATTTCTTGTATTCAGAGTTTTGCACTTAATGGAGGTCTGAATCTTAATCATTCAGATCTCAGATATTAAGTGCGTTTGTTTTTAAAGTCTAAATCTTAATTATTCAGATCTTAATCATTAAGTGTGTTTTTTTAATTCACAACCACTTAATGGATCTGAATAGGTCTGTATGATTAAGATCTATGATAGAGACTTAATTTCATTAAGATGCTATCAGAGATTCATTATTAATTGCCGCCACCGCCCACCATTATCAACTACCACCATACTCAACCATCACCACAACCCCAACACTATCATCACCACCCCCACCACCACTATGCCACCATCATCCTCAATCATAGCCGCCACCATTATTGACCATCACCACCACTCCGACAACCATATATTATTCTCACCCGCAATCAACACTCATCCATCTCAACTACCACAACTGACCACCCAATCACCACCAACACCTATAGCCGACACTACCCATTATTATAACCTACCACCTACCACCTTTATTAGTCACAACTACTACTACCACCCGCCTTTATTAACTATCATCATCCATCACCAACATCCTCAATCATAAGCGGCACCACTACCAATCACTACTTGCTACTAGCATGAACCACCATCATCAACCAAAACTATCACCAACCACCGTCTCTATCATCCATTAGCCATCACCACCAACAACTATCATATTTTAAAAAACTATATAGTTTATTGATAGAATATTAGATTAGCTAGTATTTCATTTGAATTTTATGTTTATTAATTTTCAAATAAAGATAAATTTTATACATTCAGATGTTAAAAATCAAACAGTCTTAATTATTTCTATTAAGATCTTAATACACATCTTAATATATTCAGATGTGTATTCAGATTCAGACATCTTAATCTTAATACACATCTTGATATTTAGATGTGTATTCAGATTCAGACGTCTTAATCTTAATAAAAACAAATGAGGCCTAAGTCTGACCTAGAATGAGGGAGTCACTTTCCTTTTATAGGGTATCCTAAGATAGCATCAAAAGAGCATATTCTACCCTAAATTTGCGAAATGCCAAATAATACCCTACATTTGGACAGTTGTCCACCCTTTTCAGGCCCAATTCCAGTATTTTACATTTGGAAAATGGGGACAGCTGTACAATACTAGAATATTCTGATATTTTATTTTCGTAAATTCTATATTTATCCTTTCAAGTATTGATTATTTCAATTATACCCTAGATTCTGACTCTAATTTGATTTTACCAAATCCTTTTAGGACCTTCTAGAACCAACTAGATGATTCTAGTATTTAACAATCCTAACCTTGTTTCAATTGTACTTTTTTAAAGCTTTGTGATAAAATTAAAATCATTTTAAATTTAAGGGTCTAACCTAATCAATGAATTAGCAAGTTCTCTTAATCTTAAGCAAGAAAATTGAGTTTTAAGGACTAAAACAACTAACTAAGTAAAAATCAAAATGATGATACACAAAAAACCTAAGGTTTAATTAAAGGATTGAGTCAAGGAAATTATCAATCTTACTAATTTTGCTAATGATCTATCAAACAGGTTATTAATTAGTTGACTGAGACTACCTCAATCATCCTAAGTTACACACTGCAGGGGAGAAACGAACACACAAAAATGGAAAAGATAGAATAGTTATGCATGGTAATGACACCTAAAAATTGACTCTAATTAGCCTAAGTTTCATGTAATCGAGACTAAATTAGATATAAAAATTAGCAAGTTTCAGTCGACGAACACAAATTAATAAAAATAGGAAAAGACCTAAATCATGCAAACTAAACACAAATAACCATAAAAGATGATAAACATGAGGAAAAACACATAGGACTCACACAAGGTTTGCTTTAGAAAGAAGACATCCTTTACTCGGATCAAACTCCATAGGGAAAATTGAACTTAGACGACCATTAATCGATTTCTCTTACCAAGAGCGACCAGTTAATGGAAGTCCTTGGTTCAGACAACCCAAGATTGAACGAAAAATCAAAAAGGGGGAAAACTAGGGTTTTGGATTTTTAGATCTGGAATTCGAGAATTTGTGGGCTTAATTGGGAAAAATCAGTGTGATATATGGAAAGAGGGGGAGGAGATGATTGCCTGGTGAAATTTTGAGGTGATTTGGTGGTGCTCCGCCACCGGCAGGCGATTTCCGGGCGGCGGAGTATGGTGGTCGGTGGCGGGGAGTGAGAGAGAGATGGAGGGGTCTGTTAGGGGGTAGGGAGATGGCTTCTGGGGGG
>ML426443.1:41272-68643 GCA_005239525.1 Nicotiana knightiana | reverse complement strand
TCCAAGTTATGTTTTTGGGTCTATTTATATGTTTAGGATAAACCCTAAACGTGTAGGAGACTTCTATTCCAACCGGGAAACACTTAAAATCTTCAAAACTAGGAATTGACCAGATCAGGGACCCAGGCGTTAGGGGTCTAACACCTGGATAACGCCAGGGCAGGGCTGGCTTTAGGGGTCTAATGCCTGGCTAACGCCATGCTCCCCCTGGCCTTAAGGGCCAAACGCCCCCTTAACGCCTGGGCTTGTCTGGGTCACTCCTTTTCGACTCTTGAGCGTATTTTCGATGTTTATGCTTCTATTCAACTCGACTTCCATTTCCAATTCACCTACACATAAAATAAACCCCATTAGGCACATACGACGTGTATTTTTATCATTAAAGCACATAAAATGCAAGGTATATAATGCTTAAAATCATGAATTCTAGCCACGCATCATATGTACATCTTTGGTCATTTAGTACAGCCTTGTTCTGCTCCAATCTTTTGGGAGGGCTCAACACAAACTATTCTTTTCTGGGGGTTCTAGGACATAGAGAACGGACTCTTTAGGAGGTCCTGCCCCTGTCTTAGTTTCCACAACCTTTCCTACGCCTTGAGGAGTGGGGTTGCTTTTCTTTTCATCCTTGGCTTGCTTTGGTGCCGCTTTGGACTTCTTTTCTACGTCAACAATGGCAATGATAGCTTTCAGAGCTGGGTCGAACTCTTGGTCCTCACAGACGTATACGACTGGGCATTCATTATTGGATAAGGTTGGGGAATCATGGCATACGCCGCATCTTGGTGAGTATCGTAATATCGTGGGGTGCTAGAAAAATAACCCCGGGGTTGACGGGGATTTCTTAGACTGGAGGCCATCATTGCCATTTCCTCTTTCTTTTTCCTGTTTGCCGCACTTCCTGGCCCGTTCTGGATTGCTTGAGAAGTTGCTCTTAAGGCTGACTGGCTCAGGATGCGACCCGTTTTCAACCATCTCCCCAATCTTTATAGCTTCTGCAAACGGCTTGCCCATAGAGGACATCATGTTCTGAAAATAGTCAGCCTCTTGGGCTTGCAAGAAAACGCTAACCATCTCAGTCTCGTCCATTGGGGGTTTTACTCTGGACACTTGTTCGTGCCACTTGATAGCATATTCTCTTAAGCTTTCTGAAGGTTTCTTCTTGAGATTTGACAAAGAGTTTCTATCTGGAGCTATGTCCACGTTGTACTGGAACTGTCTGACGAAGTCCCGGGCCAAATCATCCCATATGTGCCAGTGGGAGATGTCCTGATCCATATACCATTCGGATACAATTCCGGTTAAACTCTCCCTGAAGTAAGCCATCAAGAGTTCCTCTTTTCCGCCTGCTCCTCTTAACTGATTGCAATACCTTTTCAGGTGAGTGGGATCTCTATGTCCATCGTACTTTTCAAATTTGGGGGTTTTGAACCCGTGGGGAAGGTGGACATGTGGAAACATACACAAGTCAGCGTAGGAGACACTATTCATGCCACTTAGGCCTTGTATGTTCTAGAGACTTTGTTCAATGCTTTTCATTTTCCGAGCGATCTCTTCTTGCTCGGGGTTCTTCATAGTTTTCTCTTTTCCCATGGCAGATTCATATCGAGGAGGCTGAGGGTCGAGTTTGGGGTGACATGAGTCGTGTCCCAATGGAATGATGGTGTTTGGGAAGTGAAGGCTGATGGCTCAAAACTAGGCTCAGATACTGTTGGCGGGGTCGTAGTAGAGATTGGTGGTGCGGTGAATATGTTAGAAGATACTCCCGAAAATAGTGCCTGGGGGCGAACCTCAGAAGGAATCCCGGTGAAATGGGCTGACATAGTTGGATACCTGAACGCGGTAGCCGGGTAACTTATAGGGACGTTGGTGGTTCCACTTGTTCTGGGGATGAACTCGGGAAAACCAGGGATGACACTGGGTGGTTCTCTACCACTAGACCAAGAGTCCCACATCTCCAACATGCGGCGACGCAGTATCCTGTTTTCTTCAGCATTTGTTGACTCAGATGTCGGGATAACCGATATTGGGCTTTCCTCTAAGGATTTGGTGTTTGGTAGGTGACTCTCTGATGTCATTTCGACACTACTTTTGGATCTCGTGAAGTATGGGTGTGAAGCCATATTACCGCAAAAACCAACCACCTAAAACAGAACCTAAAGATGGCAAACAACAACAAAACAAAACTGTTAGATTGAGGCATTTAGCACATAGGGAATCACACGTTGGGGGTATGCAATGCACCTAGACAGTTTAAACATTTTTCTATATGTTTTGCAACAATTGAATGTTTCATCTCGGCTTTTGTTGTTTTGGATCTTCACTTTTCTTTTCCATATTTCTCTCTTTTATTTTTCTTTCTCTTTTTCGGGTTATGATCGAATCCTATGTGGATTGCCTACATATCACGTCGTCGCGTGAATAAGATAATCACGTAGTTCAATGGATAAATGCAAAAAGAAAGAAACATTTTAATTTCCAAATTTTCATAAAAACTTCAAATTTCCTCCATTACAATTACTCCAACATACATACTTGAAAACTAAAAAACAAAACAGACTCAAGATAGACTAAACAGATTACAAAAGGAACTGAAATGCAGATTCGAAAAGAAAATCAGGAATACATAAGTGCCTTTTCTACTATTCCAGGGGTCTGCGAGACATCAGTCGGTCTCTCTACGGGCTTGTGCGCCATGTCTAATTGGAGGCGATATAGGTCATCCATTATCTGATGGACAAAAATCATCACATCGGAGAAGAAGGTAGATCTGGTCATATCCTCGCACTCATGGCATTTCGTGACGACATAACCAGCAATTTCTCTGTCCTTTTCCCTAATAATGCCCTTTTCCTGGAGTAAGCGCCCGATCTGCTGAGATATAGCTTCTAAAACCTGGGTGGCCTTATGGTTCTGATCTTGCAATTGTTTCAAATCTTCTTCCAATCGAGACATTAAATCATAACAGTGTTCCCTTTCTGCTTTAAAATTCTTTGCTTGCTTAGCCATTTCTTTCTCGAGAGTGATTAGCTTTTCTTTCAGGCTTGTGACTTCTTTGTCATATTTTCCTTTCAGCTTTTGAAGAAACTCTGCTCGGTCTTCTGCATTCCTTGCCAATTTCGCCTGGGTTCTTGCCAATTCCTCCTCGGCTTTGTCCAAATCATCCCCATAGTTGCTTTTTGCCTAAGACAATTTATAAGTCTTTCATCAGTTCTGCTTCACTCTAGGTTTTTAGTAGCTATTTTCATTTTTGAATCTGGGCTCGGAGAGCTTCATTTTGTTTGGCCAACCTATTTTTCTCCCATTTATTTGTGGCGACTTGCAAACTGTTTTCAAATTTGATATCTCTGATTTGGGATTCCAATTTGCTTATTGTAGCCCTGTAGTTGTTCTCTTTTTCCAATTAACCCCAATGCTCCCGTGCCTCATCAACAAATTTTTGTACGTGGGGTCTTTTGGCGGGCCGTTCTATTTCTTGATGATCCCTACCCCTTCTACCATACCAAGCGGTGTAGTTGGGCTCTACCTCACCTCTGGACAGATCCCTCACTCGGGTCTCAGGCTCCAGAAACCTACACTGATGCCAAATCTGGCGGACCCTATCTTTTGGGAATACAGCTTTTGGACACAGTTCAATGACTTGTCGACTTAGATCTTCATCATGAGGAACATTTTGGTGCCTTCTCAACTGTCGTAGAACCCTTTGTGGGGGCATCAGGCTGAATGCATCGGAGACCCATCAATATAAGATAACGCACTTCGGCCGACATATAGATGACTTCACTGACAGGGAGCCAGCCGAATGTCCATTCAATTTGGTTGGCGGTCAAGGAACCCAAATGAGCAAACCAGGCTTCTGCGCCTTCTGGAAATTCATGACCCTCTACCCGGGTTTCATATTCTTCAATACAGTTGAGGTCAGTCAGACCGTAATTCATATAACCTGGACGATGGCAGAGATGTTCGATCATCCAGATTTGTAAGAGTAAATTGCAACCCTCGAAGAACTTTCCTCCGGATTGGCAGACCGTTAGGGCACGGTAGATTTCTGATAAGACCATTGGCACAATAGTGCCATTAGCCTTTTTTATCATGAAGTCAGCTACTCCCGCGAGTCCCAAATCTATATATCCATTGCTCCTCGGGTAGATTAGGGTACCCAAGAATGCTAAAACAAAGGCCAATCCCCGGTGGGCCTCCCATTTGCTTTGGTTCCCGTGGTGGGTTAAACCGGTATTCACAGCTTCAAAACCCTGAGGGTCGCCATAACGACGGTAGAGGAAGTAAAATGTGCAGAATCCCTCAGATAAGTTCTCATATTTGACTTCCCGACTGATGCTTAGAAGGTCCAAGAATTTGTGAGGAGTTACAGCTTTGGGTGCCACTGGGTACCGACTTCTAAGATTCCTGTTAAGGCCATCATAACCCGCTATCTCTTCCAGTGTGGGTGTCAATTCAAAATTCGAGAAATGAAACACATTGTGTGCTGGATCCCATAATGGTTTTAGAGCCTTAATTATGTCCCGCCTCGGCTTAATCTTCAAAAGGCCGGTGAGTCTGCCTAAAGCTTTTATTACGGCACCTCTACTAACCTCCCCCAGGTCTCTCCACCACATATGGAGTCCTATTGGGATTTCCTCTACAGCCTTGAAAGGAATATTTTCAATAGTGCTCATCCTGCACATTTATTTAAGTGATTGGTCAAGAAAAAGAAAACCATGATTTATTTTGACCAAAGAGAAAAAGGTGCTATTTTTGCAAAAAATTGTAACTAATTGAAAATGGACCATCTTTGCAACTACGACCTTTTAGCACTTCGGGAAGGAAGATTTTAGGGCTGTGTTCACTAACGAGGTCGAAAATTTGAAAAAGACCATAGGTGGCTACTCTTGCAAAAACAGCCTTCCGACGCCCCGACGGGACATTTCTGGCTATTTAGACAAGAACGGCGTCACCTAACTTTATTTATGACAATATTTTGTGTTGTGATTTTGAAAAAATAGGGTTGGACCCGATAAGGGTTGCCTACGTATACCACACAGGTGGGAATCAAACGATGCGTAGTTCGGGAAAATTTTGACGCAATTTTGAAAAATATGTTATTAACTCATTTCATTTTCGAAATACCTTTTTATTTTTCTCCATTTTTCAAAATTTTAGCATAGTTTCGAGACATTTTTAAATATCGGATAAATTTTCTATTCTATTTCACTCTTGGTTTTTTCCTGTTATTTTTTTTTCTTTAGCCGGTAAACAAACAAGCTGAAACAAAATAATGTACACATAGAAGGTAAGATGCATCAGGATGGTCTTTTATTTCGGGTTCACCTGTCCTAGACGGACCCAACCCTTGTGTTGAGTCCCATAAGCCAAATGCACATGAAGCAAATAATCATTCCTACTAAGGCTTACCTGAGCAGACATGAGGTTATGTAATTCTAAGTTTAAATCCTGGAGTTTTGTTCTAGACCAGGCTTACCTGAGCAGACCGCTCGAGCCGGGGGGGGGGAATACAGAAGCTTCACCAGCTTTGCAACTTGTCCGAACCTCATTCTAAAATTTGGATATGACTCTAACAGAAAAGAAGTCGCACGAAGTGCACACTTCCAATATGATTTTGAAAACTCAGAGAGAAGAGGGTTTCAATTTATATACAATTCAGATAATATCAAAGCGGTAAAAAACAACATTTAGCGTATTAGGTTCAAAACATGTAAAAATCAAATAATAAAGAAAGCCAAGTATCACAGTCATTCGAAGCTTGAATTTTGAACCCTGAACCAGAGATATGGGTTCCAATCCCCAGCAGAGTCGCTAGAGCTGTAGGAGTATTTAGTAGGTGAAAAATCACATGCTCACAGCTATGTTGCTCTAGACTTTTGTCAGAGCACTTTCTCATGTATAGTTGTCCATTTTTCCAGTTGTACCAGAATATCCTTCTCAGTTGTAATGAGTTGCTTATTAAACAGATCTGCATTCAGTTCCAACAGTATTTGTTTTAGTTTGTCTTGCAGTTCATTTAGTTTCCTCTCCAATGTTGACATTTCTCTATTCATCTGGGAGGTTTCCAACTCTATTAACTTCAATTTCCACCAAATTGTGTACATGGTATGTCCTTGTATATGTTGTCCCCAAGTTTTATGTACTGCTTCCTTGAAGTTCTCCTGAGACAATAGTACATTAACAAGTCTAAATGGCCTTGGTAATTTCTGCTTGGCCACCTCTGTTCTGATGATAATTGGTGAGTGATCTGAGCATTCCCGATGATGGTAAAATGCTTCCAGCTTTTCATACCTCATAAACCATAGATCATTACTAAATGCCCAATAAATTAAGCTGTATATTCTATCATTTGCCTCTCTCTTATTGTACCATGAGTAGGTACAACCTTTTCTGCTTAGTTGACCATGACCAGTTTCATGTATGCAGTTTTGAAAGTCCTCCATCTTTGATTGTTTCACAGGCAGTCCATTAACCCTATATTGCACAGAGAGAATTATATTAAAGTCCCCTAGTACAACCCAGGGATCTGTCATCAAGGTGCTAATTTGCTTCAATTGTCTCCATAGCTCTTTTCTCTCATTTTGTGTATTCATTCCATATACAAAGGTTATGTCACTTTGTGACTCCTTGTCCTCAACCTTATAGTGCACTAGTTGCATATGAGATACTAAGATGGTTACTGAAACCTTGTGAGGTTTCCAGCAAATCCACAATCTACCTCTAGGACAGACTATATAATCTGCATATATCCTCCACTCAACTCCAAGCTTTCTTTTTATTTTTTCTGTTCTTTTTTGCTTTATTTTAGTTTTTAAACATCCCAACAGTACCCCTTTATTTTTAAGCAAAAAAGATTTCAATTCCTTTTGCTTATATGGCTTGTTTAACCATCTTATGCTCCATGATCATAAGATCTTTGTTGACAATATCCCCCTTTACCATGCTGGTATTAACTTTCTCAGGTTGTATCCTTAGCACACAATCTACCTCTAGGAAAGACTGTATAATCTGCATATATCCTCCACTCAACTCCTAACTTTCTTTTTATTTTTTTTGCTCTTTTTTGCTTTATTTTAGTTTATAGACATCCAACAGTACCACTTTATTTTTAAGCAAAAAGGATTTCAATTCCTTTTGCTTATAGGGCTTGTTTATCCATCTTATGTTCCATGAGCAAATGATCATGAAGGGTCTTTGTTGACGGTATCCCCCTTTACCATGCTGGTATTGGCTTTCTCAGGTTGTATCCTTGGCACATTGAATCTATTTTGCTGTAGGAATTGTTCAACATATTCAATTAATAATGAAGACCTTGACCTGACATCTTTATTTTCTTCCATCTTCTGCTTACCTCTGTTATTGCGTTTTTTTAGTTTCCTGACTCTCCTCCATAAGATTCACTACCTTATGGTTTTCCTTTGGTCCTTCATTTTCCTTTTCAGCAGCTTCAACAGGTTGTCCTGCATTAGGCTTGGCCTTCCATTATTGTTGTTTTGCTTTCTTCTGTTGTCTCCTTGGTTGTTGCTGATCATTTGTCCCTGAATATGTCTTATTTTGTGCTACCAATCTGCAAGCATTCTTGGCTATATTCTGGTTTCCACTCATACTCAATCGATTGCAAAATGCAGTTACCATCAAGCTCCTCTAGTGTTACCGATTCAGGAAGGGGTTGAGCCACATCCATTTCAATGAGCACCCTGGCATAGGAGATTCTTTCTTCTTTTGCTGTGAACTTATCGGTACATATTGGTTTCCCCATGAAACTAGCTATTCGTCCCAAATTTTTTGTCGCCCAATGCTGGATGGTAGGTTTGGAAACACTACCCATACTGGTATTGCATTCAGTGGTTCTTCAGCTAGTTTGAAGTTTGGTACCCATTGTTTCAAAATCATAGGCCTATTGTTGTAAGTATAAGGCCCATTCTGCAGAATCTTCAGTTTGTCTTCTTCATCATCAAATCTAAATATGAAGTAGCCTTCATCATGGAGATAAACCAGCGGAGGTTTGACAGTATTCCATACCCCATAGACAAACTTGAGCATATCTTTAAATGTAGGATTACCCCCAATTACAAAGCCAATTAGGGTTGACCTCCATGTTTGATTTTGTAATTCTATGGCATTAGCACTTAGCTTGACGACTTTAATTTCATCTTTCAGGGTAGGCGGGAAGTAATTAAGTTCCTGCCCTAGATGTTGAGCTTGATTATTTTTGACTATATTCGCCATGGTTGGCTTGACTGCACTAGAGTTTGCAGAAAATGTTAATTTCCTTGCTGCATTGTGAGCTCCTGGTTGCTGATCTTCTATCTCCACATGTCGCTTGTCTGGAACCTCTGATTGATCTCAATTTAGGGCTTGTAGTATCATTGGAGCACTACCCATACCCATCATCCATTGCCCTAGTTGAATTGGGGCTAAGTTATATGGAACTCCCGTATCTGGTGTAACTACTCTAGATGATTCGTCTTTGGTTGAGGAAAGGTTGGTGTCAAACACCGGCGCCAGAATATGCTTCTTCTTCTGGCGTGCCATGGATGATGCACGTTAGCTATCTTCGCTTAACATGCGCCCTTAGAGCTTCTCTCTTCATATTTTATCCTTTTGGTTTTGAAAATTGAATATATATATAATACAAAAGAGTTTTATTTCAATATAAGTTATTTTTCAATTTATAGTTTAGTTTAATATTATTTAGAATTCATAATTGACAAGTTTGAAGTATTTTTATTTTTAGAAGAATTAACCAAATTAACAACCCACCTATCTTTTAAACTATAAATAACCAACAGATGTATAATATATATAAAATTCACGTATAATATGTGTATAACTATGTATAATCATTATATAATCTATGTATGCCGGCTAGAAAAAATAAATAATGAATTTTGGCCGGCTATTATGTAACAATCCTTTATTTTTAAGAAACAAGAAAATTGGGACCATGGGCTAGTCTATCTTGTTAGTATTGCCTTGATTTAATAGGCGTTTGGACATGAATTCTAAAAAGAAATTTCACTAAAATTTGAAATGAAGATGAAGTTGTGTTTCGCTATAATTTTTGCAACATATTTGGATGTCTTTTTTTAAAAATCATAAAACATAATTTATACCCCATAATTTGTAAAAAGTATTTAAACCACCCCAATTTAGTTTATTCATTCTTTTACGTTTCTACAATATTACAATAATAGAATAATCGATCGCATATGAAAGCTTTCATCTTTAGATTGCATAACAACTGAAAATAACCCTTATAAATAATATTGAAGGCACGCACATATGAACAAAAAGGAAAATAAAACTTTAAATCAAGTTACCTTGTTAATCGGCGGCGGAGCAGTCACAAAATTCTTGACTGAAAGAAGAAGACATGTTGCTTGCGTTTTGGGTTTATGATTTTATGGAAGGGAAAGTGGGTAATTGATGGTAACCTAGGTTAATAACTGGTGGGGTCTTTTTATAAATTTTAAAAATATACGGTAAATTTGTAAAACTAAAAAATAGCAACCTTCTAATTTTCAATTGAAAAACTGGTTCTCACTAGTTTTTCAAATTCGAAAATGCATTTTCATGTGAGATTGGAATAGTTGTAAGATTTTGATAACCAAACATTGTTTTGAAATTATTTTTTGAAAATAAGGAAAATTTTCTTATGTCCAAACGGGCTCTTAGATTGGCCAATTTTCAGCTTTTAGCCCAATCGGAGCCCAACAAGACTGACCCAATAGCCAATTTGTGGGGGGCACCCTATTTGGTCGCCCCCATTTAACTTATACCCGCTTTTTTAAAAACTTTTAACTTGTACTCACTTTTTAAATAACTTCAGCTCCCTTTTCCCTCGCTGAGCTGAAGTTCACCAGTTAAGCTGAAATTCGCCAGTTATAAAGACAAAACTTCAGCATACGGGGCTGAAGTTCCCCAGTTTACAAAGACAAAACTTCAGCTCTTCAGCCCCGTATGCTGAAGTTCCCCATTTACAAAAGACAAAACTTCAGCCTAGAGCTGAAGTTTCCCAGTGTAACTGGGGGAACTTCAGCCCGTATGCTGAAGTTGTTGTCATTATAACTTGGGAACTTCAGCCCCGTATGCTGAAGTTCCCCATTTACAAAAGACAAAACTTCAGCCTAGAGCTGAAGTTTCCCAGTGTAACTGGGGGAACTTCAGCCCGTATGCTGAAGTTGTTGTCATTATAACTTGGGAACTTCAACCCCGTATGCTGAAGTTCCCCATTTACAAAAGACAAAACTTCTCCAGTGTAACTGAGGGAACTTCAGCCCGTATGCTGAAGTTTTTGTCTTTATAACTGGGGAACTTCAGCCCCGTATGCTGAAGTTCCCCATTTACAAAGACAAAAACTTCAGCTCTAGAGCTGAAGTTCCCTTCTACTAGAATGCTGAAGTTTTGTGTGATTGCCTTTGCTACTTCATCCCCGCATGCTGAAGTTATGCGCAAAAGCGAGTACGGATGCATACAAAGCGGATATAAGTTAAAACGTGACAAAAAAAGTGAGTACGGATGCAGAAGCTCTCAATTAATTCGGCTGAACTTGAGCCCAGTCCCTTAACCCGCGACCCAAATTACCTTGACCCGCCCCATTTTCATCTTTAAATCCTAATCCTCCATCCTTCCCCATCCAATGGTATATTCTCCCAAATTATCATATAAAAACCAATTCTTTCACAAAGAAAGACCTAAATCGCCTCAGCCGCACATCCGACCCCTTTCTCACATCTGCCGTCACCCTCACGCCACAACTCGCCAGAAAACTCACCAAATCGGCTGAGTTAATTCATGGTCCCCCCTCTACTCCTCTCTCCTTCCTCCACGTATTCTTAATCTTGAAGAACGCGCTTTCTGCCATTTTTCTCTGGCAAAATCCGAACCCTTGATGAATTTTAGAAAAATGGAGGGCCATTGGATTAATGTCTTTGATCTTCCTCTGAAATTTGTCTACAAAAGGATTTTCGGATTTCCTTTGAAGGATTCGCATATACTTCACATTTTTACGGGGGGTATTTCGGTATTTTTCGGAACGGAAGCATGGAAGTTTCGGGATACTTTATATAAACTCGAGTTCCTAATTTTTGCGGGGGAAAGGGCAGCGATGAACTAGGGTTTGGGGATATCTTTTCTTTGCCTTTCAATTTTCTCATCCAGTTTCAAGAAAAGACATACAAAAGATGATGTTTCTGTTTTGAATTAGCTGGGATTTGTGTTCCAGAAAATATATACGAAAAATATTTTCAATTTCTTCTTTCAATTCTGGTTTTAAAAAATGGAGGTGAGCTGAGGATTGAAGCAGATTCGATTCGCCATCTGATTTTCCGTTCGTGGTTCTGTTCGACTTGATTGCCGTTTCAAGTTCTGTTTGTAGCTGCGGTTTTCTTCTGTCCAATTGTTGGAGTTTCTATTAATTGAATCTTCCATTCCTCTCTTTATGGTACTGGCTTATTCTCCTAGTTCCATTGATTTCATTTTCTTTTTTGTTTGTTAATTTTGTTCTTTTCCTGTAAGTTCATAGTTTGTCCTATGTGTCAATTATTTTATGTTTTCTTTGAGTTCCAGCAAGTATACTTTAGGGGATATATTCCATTTCCCTATCATCAAATTTTAATGCTCGGGCCTTATTTCTTTATGATCGATTGTCTTGGCTTAGTCCGTATTAAAGTATTATATTCCATGGTTTAAATGCTAGTGGTATTTTGTGAAATTTTCTCCTGATCTTTATTCACAAGTTAGTTTAATTTAAGTCATAATGTCATGACAATTGTTTAATAGTAAGTGAGATCATTGGGCTTGATAAGTTACTTTTCTACTACATAAAAAGAACAAGGGAAAGGAAGATGATGAAAAAGGTTTCTCTCTGATTAGGAAAATATAGTGGAAGTTAACTTCTAGTAGGATATTATATTTGAAAACATGATAGGGTCAAGCTTTTGGTTAAGTTACTGATATAGTAAACTCATGGTGTTCCATTTTTATTTCGTAGATTTCTTTTGAGAAATATCACTGATTAAGCTTTCATGAGTATTTTAGAAATCTTGTATAATAATGTCTATCATAGTGTTTCATGTTCGCTAAAGTCATTTATGATTCTAACCCTATTGCCGTAGCAGTGTGCTTTAGGAACTTCAAGTCACAATGGGCCAGTAATATACTTACATCACTTAACTTCATCATTTGAGATTAGTTGTTCATATTTGATGGTATTTCCTTATTGCCCGTGGCTTCATGTGTTTGGATGCATATTGAAATGAGCTTGAATGATTTGAAACTGGAGGAGCAATTCAGTAGAGCACGCAATTGGGTTTTAAGATAATTAAAAAAGAAGAAGATTAAGTTGGATTAAGTGTGGACCTTGGGATCTGACATGATAAGGGAGCTAGCCAAAATGGGTAGGCTTAGATATTTGTTCACGATCTTTTTTTCTAATAGCTGATTTAGTGGCTGTGGATTATTTTGATATCAAAATTGAAAGAACTACTTCATATTTGGTTTGATTATTATATTCAATGCAGTGGCTATGGATTACTGTGATATCAACGTTCATTCTGCTTTCGGCACGTAAGTTCTTTAATTAATATATATTATAATTTGTTGTTATCTATATTGAATCAGCGATCGATCTTATTAATTAATTTGCAGGATCAATTTAGATCTGTTACAACTCCGTCCCTATGGAATCACAGTCAGCATTAAACCTTATGACCGTAAGTATTGAAAATTATCACAAAACATATAATCTTTTAACTTATAAATCCTTGATTTATACATCCGAGCGTTACTTTCAGACGTAGCTGCATCAACAGATACAATAGAAAAAGAGTACCAAGATTTTGAGGACAAGTGCAGGCGCGATCTTTATGCTATGGCAACTATCAAGATGGATTTAAAGTGCACACAGAACTTGATATGATCAGGTGATTTCACCCCCGATAAATTTTTCCATTAAAACTAAATCGCATATATATTATTTATTAAATTACATTCTATAAAAAAACATGTTTGTAGAATTGAAAAGACGGTTCAGATGCTCAGATGTCTTCAGGACACTGTTCTTTACAGCAATCCAAATGCTAGAGTCAGGTACTCTATCTGCACTAACTTGACTTAAGTAGGTGAAATTGTGTAGTGTAGTCGAGTTATTGCATTCTATACTAAAGATATGTCAATAAATAGGGCTGATCAACATACCCTTAAAAGGATTGACTCGGGCAAATTGTTCGAGATGTTTCAAGAGGACATGTCAGCAATAATAAAGGTTAGTGGTTAGTGGATTATTTGATTAAGACTCAAATTCCTTCATATATATATAATTTTTTTTTGATAATGTTTACAAATTTTATAATGAGTAAAATATTTACAAGAGATTTTGTGAGCCACAATCAGAATGATTTGAGACTGCTAGCCTATTCTGTTCGATTACATTTCTTCTAGCAAAATCTAGTAATGAATGTACATCCTCCCTATAGTCTCTTTGAACCAAAAATGAAATAACAAAAAACAGTTGAGCTTAATTTTCTGGTAAGAGCTTGGCCTATCTTCAAAAACTCTGGCATTCTTTTCCTTTCATATGACCCACCAGATGCAAGTAGGAATTACTTTCCACCATTTCTTCTGTTTAATATTTGCCCCTCCATTGTTCCCGCTACTGAGAAGAGAAGCAGTGTTATTGGGTATTGTCCAGGAGATTCCAGCAAATTAAGATAGAAATGCCAAAGTTGAATAGGGACTGGATAATGTATAAAGAGACGGGACATTGATTCCCCATCTTTGCCACATAAACAACACCTAGCATGTAGCTGAATTCCTCTCCTTATAAGATTATCTTGAGTTAGAACAGCTTCCCTTGCTACTAACCATGTGAAGCATAAGACTTCCCCAAATTTGTTTCCATGGACATGCTTGAGTAGGATTAGGAGTATTGTTGATGAAACGATAAGCATATTTCACTGAAAAGGATCCTGACTTGTGACCCTTCCACATTAAAGCATCTTCCTCTTCTGTGAGACTTTGAAAGGCTTCTAAGGTCTCCCAGAAATCTGCCATACCTTACAACACCCCGTCATTTAAGTTTCTTCTGAAAACAATGGTCCACCTATGTGTGGATTTTGCTTCTGCTACTGAAATTTTTGGATTCACAGCAATGTTTCTGGAAACTTATATTTCAGAGGAGTGTGTTCAAACCATGTGTCAGTCTAGAAGAGAACTTTCTCCCATTTCCAACCTTGGTACTAGAATATTTAGCAATGAACTTTTATTGTCCCCTAATTGTTTTCCATACACCAACTCCATGTGGGGATGACACTGGTTTGGTCCTTGGCATATTTCTGTTGTATCACCCATCTCTTGAACAAAATTCGTTTATAATTTTATCCCCTAATTTCTAACTAAACCAATGGTAATAAGAGTGATGTGAGATACACCACACAAATATCTTAAAGTGAACTATTGGTAGTTTCTTACCACTTTTTTTCAAATTTCGTTTGCAGCCTCATTCTGTAGAAACGTTGAAAACCAGATTGCAGGGAGCATTGGAACAAAATGTAAGAATTCAACAAAAAGAAGAATGTGAGTGTTATACATTAGCCAATCAAGGGGGGTTTTTCAATCCACTTGCCCTGTAAGTGGATTTTTTTGTTGTTGCCATATTCGTATGTTTAAGATTTTAGAACATTGATTGGAAATTTTCTTTTCAGCAAAGAGAAGTTCTACTTTATCCATAATCCAGTATTGAGACGCACTGTTATCCTAAAATACACAGAAGATAGGTAATGGTTGTCTTATTTTTTCTTTTTTTATATATACATGTTACTATTGAAATTTTGCTGTGCCAAACCACTGAATCAGATACTGAAGATGAAGCTGAATCAGAAACTGGAGATGCAACTGATTTAAAGGAGGGAGGAGACGAAGATCAACCAGCAAATGATTCAGTGGAGAGAGGAAATGAAGATGAACATTCAAAGGAGATTGAGCGTGCAGGACCCGGAGAGACCAAGAAAAAGAGAAAGGCAAGTGAAGAAGGTCATAAGAGGCAGAAAATTAAGCCTACTGAAGCATCAACTGATGACTTAGATGGATGAAGAGTTGAAGGAGGAGTTACTAAAGAGACCAAGAAAACGAGTAAGGTGGAGGTTGAAAAAAGTGAAGAACAAGGCCACAATTGACTTAAAAATTAAGCCAAATGGACCATGATTAAGTTTAGAGAAAGTACTTTTCAATGTTTGTGAATTCGGATGTTGCTTGTGAATGTTTCCGTTGCTTGAGTAGATTTATTTCTGTTGAAATGTTTTATCTTTTATCTTGTTTATGCAATCTAACTTTTCTTTTCCTGAAAGTACAACAGTTCCTCCTCAACCTTTAGCTGAAAGCAAAGCCCCAGTACAGCCGTCGACCACAAACTCTACATCCGCAAATGCTCCAGCTAGTCCAAAATCTGAAACTCAAACCCTTACCACTGCCATAACCATCACCCCTACATCCGCAATAGCTCAGAGCGGACCATCTACTACTCTAGGAGTTGCTCCCTCACCCCCTTCTCCAACTTGGGCGTCCAAAACTGAGTCTCAGCCCTTGATACCATCTCCAATCTCAAGAACAGCAAGGCAGCAGTTCTCAACCAGCCTCACCATCTGATTTGCGAACTAAGTCTCGTGTGTCCCTGCCTCCACATCTCCATCCCCATCTCATTAGTATCCTTACTAAAACTTACTGACAATTTCTAGCTGCGGTAAAAGATAACATCTCGAAGTTTTATCCATAGGATGGCAGTAGGAGATGGCAAGCAAAATTTGGAAGAGAGACAGGTGAGCGTGATCACCCTTGCAGGTGATAATAGAGGAGCATCTATGCAACTTGGTTCTGTCTCATCCAGAAAAGAAGGGGCAATTAACATTGGCAAAGGATACAAACAGAACCCAGATGAAAGTGCCGATGCAACCATAGTTGCAGAGGAAATACAGAGGGAAGGCGACCAAAAGATGCAAGGGCCATCGAAGATCAAGAAATAGAGGCATATCTAAACTGCAACATGCAGGTCCTGAACAACTAAATAACATTTCACAGTGCATTGCGGCAAAAAATCCATGTATACATATGTCGTTCCGTCGTATGCCTTCAGAACTTATAAGAGCAAGTGAGAGAACCGAACCCTTTGACGCACACAAGGCTGAATTTAATGTTCCCATGCCAAGAAACTTATATACGAGCCAACGATCAGAAGAAGATGCCTCAAAGGCCTTTTCCTTGAACCAAGTAATTCTGATTCAGATAACCATGAAAAACCTCGGCAACTTGGTTTCCATGTTGCACTGAGAAGAGTAATGATAAAGAGATAGATATTCTTTGAAAACTACAGTTCTAATTACATGTAACTGGTAAAAGTTTAAAATCCTTGTGTACATACTCAATAATCTCTGCTTAACGCCAACTGTAATAGAGATATCTATGAAACATGATAATTATCAAATGTTGTTCTCTACTGCCTCATTTTGATGCGCATTTGAGAATATTGGCTAAAATCCGATTTAGAGAGAAAAATAGGGAAAAGAAGAAGAAAAAGAAAAAAGAAAGGAAAATAAAGAAGACATCACTATGGTAGTTAAAGGGCATATTACTTCTTGCAAACTGACAGAACGTTCGGGTAAGTTCTGCATGCTGAAGAATACAACAATATAGCCACACTTGCATGAAACTTGGCCAAATTCCTACTAGAGAACAATCTACAGTCTGCACATAAAGATCTTCCTCAGGAGAGGACTAAAAAGGATATATATATATATACAACTTTGAAGACAAAAGCACAAAATGGCATGTAATAGTAGCCAAATGAAAAAGAAAAAAAGGCTACTCGCAAGCAGGTTTGGTGTCAAAGCTACTTAAACAGGTTGCAAATGCTTGGAAATTGGAATGCCGATAGGGGATAGTGGTAATCCATGGTGAAAATGTCTTTCCTTATCTTGCCAATAGGGACTCCCTGGGACGACCCAGAAGAGGCCACCAGCTGAAAATTCTTGACAGAGGCCACTGTAACACGCCCTTTAAAATTCAGACACCAATATTGCGATTGTTCATGCCATCTTGGAGCTTATTCCTCAAAATCAAAGGTTTTGTATTCTTTTGAATTGTTTCAACTGGCTCATCGAAACAACTACAAATAGAATCCTTGGACTTTCCTATTTAAAACTGCTGATACTAAAGATGAATTGCACTGAACGTGTTCTTCGAGAGTTGCTGGTGTAGGAGCAGATCCACCTTCTTGAATTGCAGTGGAAGGGATCACATTCTTCTTGGTCCCCTTGTACATAGAACATTGACTTCATAAGATCCGGTACCCACATTGTGATTCCTCCTTCAGCTCTACCTTCTTCGATGGAAACTTTTTATACAACATACCACTGGACTTGATCAACAAGTTGCATGGTGGCTGAGCGTCATAAATGACAAACTTAGTCCCCAGAAAATTAGACCTGATTAGTGATTAGTGGAACAAATTAGTAGTAGAAGGACATTCTGGCATTTTTTTCTTAAGACAAAGAATAAGATGAAGCTTCATACGAACCTCAATTTCCCAACATAACAATCACTTGCCGGGGAAAAATTGTCTTTTGACATGGATATTAAAAAGTCCATGCACGTGGCCCTTCTAATATTCTTTGCTGTCAATAGCAATTTAGTGGTATCCCCTGAAAGAGCTGAATACGTTGAAATCATCAGACCTATTTAAGCTAATTTCTCACAAGTTATGGTGTAATAACAGTGAGACAGAAGCAAAAATCAGTAGTGTTGGATAAGGTATCTTATGCTGGAATCAATGATATAAGAAAGAAGTTCAGGAACTGAATCACAACGGGAGAGAGAAAAAGCACAAAGTGCATATGTTATTAGGAAAGCGACCAGCTTGACCACAAATTTAACAAGAAAGCCAAAACAATAAACTTAAATAATTTGGGGGCCGCTCTCTTCCTTCTGATTATGACAAGTTTTTATTCAACAAATGAGTATCTTGACTGCTTCGTAGCCGCGTGCGACGGGAAGGGGTTCCTCGTCTGGCGCTCTTGATTTCTCTCCTCCGAGAGAACCAGAACCGCGCCTTCCCGAGCCCGAGGTTGCGCCCATTCCACGCGAGGTCCTCGTTCCGGAATTAGCGATAGCGAAATTGAATTAAGTAACACAAAGGAGGGTGATCATAATGTACCAGGACTCAGGCTAAGATATAATCGGGAAGTTGATGTTGCCCTTTCTCTTTTTATAAAGCACTGAATTGGACAATCTCTAGGCCCAGGCTAACTTGAATTCAAGAAGTGAAATCAGTTTGCTAATAAACAGCTAAACAAACAAGAAAAAAATGTAACAGGAAAAGTCAGCAGCCCACATTGTTCCGGAGTTCTAACAACCTCCTTGGTTGTTTCCCTCCAGGACCGGCACACAGAGGCACAATTAACTACATCTCTACGGGCAGGCCATGCAATCTCACTGGCCTTCATTTGTTGGATTATGTCAAACAGCAGTTCATGTGGCAAACTCGCCCACGGACTTTCTTGAGCGAATATACATGGAGGATAGGGTTGTAACCTCTCAGGAGCCACATATGTCCTGCCGCGGCTCAGTACACACTTCCTCTCAGCTTGCTTTCGATTTGCTATCTACATCATCTCCTACTCCCTCAAGCTCATGAATAATTGATTTCAGTGCCATTTCATTCCTCGCCAACTCGTTTGCTGAGTAATAATCATGGAATCAAAGGATACATAAAAAAAGTAATGTTAAACTAACAAAGGAACATCATCAAAGTATACATCTCACACTACTGAAAATGCAAAAGAGTTCCCTCCCACTCCAATTTTTGCACCATTTTACCTCAAGCTCATTTCTTGATGTTCAAATTCTCTATAAAGAAGCTTTTAAATGGACAATAACAGCTATATCTAACAATTCTTAGCCAAACAAACCATCACTACTATAAAATCCAAAAAGCGTGCAACTTCTTCCAAATCAAACGTTTGATGAGAAATGTGGAATTAAGCATGCAAAGTATATACTATGAGTTTTTAGATAGGGAAAATGTAGAAATATCTAAAATACCAAAAAATTCAGCATTTTAATTTTGAATTTCGTCCACAATTTTCTCAACAACAAAAAAAAAAAAGGCGAGAAGAAAAAGCCGCTAATATTGCTTCCAATGCAAAGAGATTCAAATACCTATTTAGCGAGTTCCATGATCCAAAATCAAAACATGAAACTGAGTAGCTAAGCCGTTCACGTTCCGATGTATGATATGATCCAAAGAACAATCAAATTGTGGAAATAACGAAACGTCAATTTGTTGGTACAATTGTATGCATAAGTTCGTAAGTTTTGTTAAGAGTTCCAATTTCTTGGTAGAATACAAAGGATAATATATTTTTTTTTGCCGTGGTTTCCGAGCATCGGTTTGCGAACCCGACTAGCTATACCCACCGGGTCCCGCTGATTCAAGGCGGGTGCACACGGTTAGTTCCACGGGCCCTGGAGACGCGGCCAATTTGTAATGCCTCCAGTGGCCCTGCGGGGGCTCGAACTGGCGACCTGAAGGACTTTGTCCTCATGCCTTTACCAGTTGAGCTACCCCTCAGGGTTAATATATTTATTCATGAATTAAACCAATTAAATGAAAAATTTACCCTTCTCAAGTTTCAATTTTTATTTATGTGATTCAAATATTAGTACTATATGATATGATCCAATTAATACACCTTCCATTTCTGTTGTTGTTAGTCGATATTAGCTAACGAAATTAGCAAGCGTTAGTTGCTGATCTGGCTCAATCAGTTAGGACGCTGCTAGGGATTAGTTAGATCACATGTTGTGCACATAGAATCAGAAAATAGTTATAACTAATTTTTATTCTTGTGATTCAAATATTAGTACTATATGATATGATCCAATTAATACACCTTCCATTTCCGTTGTTGTTAGTCGATATTAGCTAATGAAATTAGCAGGCGTTAGTTGTTGAGCTGGCTTAATCAGTTAAGAAGCCGTTAGGGATTAGTTAGATCACATGTTGTGCACATGGATCTCGGAAGTAGTTAAAACTAACTTTCCCGCCCAAACTATTCTTCCTTTATTAGCTAGCCTAGATCTGATTTGTACTCATTCTATTTTGGCAAGAGAATCAATAAATCTTTCTCCCTTTACTTCTCTCTAAATTCCTTCTGAGTTACCAACTCGAGTGGGTAATTCTTTGCTTTACTCTTTAAGAACACTCAAATTCTTTCCAATTTTGTATCACGATTGGCAAAATTTTATCATTGGTATCAAAGCAAGTCGTTCCCGGACCAAACAATGGAGGATCACAACACATGTATGCATGCATTAAGAAAAGAGGTTGATAATCTCAAGGGTTCCATGGATACTGTGGCCAGTTTTATTTCTGATTTGAGACAAATGATGGATGTGAAGGTGGCACATGCTATGTACGAAATCAAAAAATCATATTAGGCAATTTGACCATAGGAGGTGATGCACAATCGTCAGGAGAAGCAACAGTTGCAGATCAAGTTCCAACAGTTGTGCAAATCAGGAATGACGATTACCAATTTCCAACTAGGGTTTATCAAGTTGAACTTCCAAAATTTAATGGGGAAGGACTGAAGGACTGGCTATACAAATGCGAGCAATTCTTTTATGTTGATGGAACTCCTGAAGGTCTAAGGTGAAACTAGCTTTCTGCAAACTTGAAGGCAGGTTCCTTCAATGGCACCAGTCCATTATGGAGTATCAAATGTCAGAAGAATGGACTAGACAGAGTGAATAAGTCAGATGCCTGTATTCAAGATTTGGATAGGAGTTGTTTGATGATCCTATGGAAGATTTGAAGGACCTGAGACAAGTGAGTTCAGTGCAAGATTATGTTGATATTTTCGATGAACTACTTATTAGAGTAGAGTTATCTGAAGACAAGAGAGTTCAGTGCAAATCCCAATTTAGATCGCGATGGCGCCCAACTTCGATGTCAGGCAAGCCAACCTCAATTTGCTAGTGATACCTTTTTAATTTATAAAACAATTCACCATACTTAAGAGGTTTTTCTTTCAAATGCATAAATTCGAAGTAAATTAGTGAATTAGACGACCAAAAGTGAGCAATAAATATAGTAATCACCACCGATAATTACAACCCAAAAAAATAGAATATCCACTACGTGGGCATGCCAGGAACTGACGTCACAGGTCTACGAGCATCTAACAGAGACAAGTATCCAAACGAAATACAAGTTTGCCCTACTGTCTGAAGAAAAGTAATACAGACATATCAAAAGAAAAGAGGAACTCCAAGGTGTTGCTAGAGAGATACGTCAGGGAAAGCAGCTCACCGAGAAGCCCACGGCAAGTATACGTCAGGGACGAGCTCCGGATTAATGCCCAGATGCACCTGCCTCAGAGCCTGTACAATTAAGTACAGAAGCGTAGCATGAGTACATAACCAAATATGTACCCAGTGAGTATCCCGCCTAATCTCGAAGAAGCAGTGACGAGAGGTAGACGTGATACTTACTAGGGTCAACATTTTAAATAACATAATTTAATAAGGACTAGGCAGGCATAACGGTCGTAGTAATCACAAACACATAAAATATCAAGTATAATTGTAATTACCTTTGCATGTCAAATTCCACTAGAATATAATGTACTAAATTCCCTTTATCACATGAAACAATTTATACAATTACAACAAACTCCCAGTAAATTATATAGCACATAATGGGCCGAAAGCGTACGACCGAAGCGTCGCAAAAATAAATGTGCACTGCCGAGGGTCGAACGGCTCAAACCGTAGATGCATCTATTACCCCGCTCGGGAATCGAACATGCGACGCGGTTGACATAATAGTAGGGCTATCCCGCTCACGAATCATACATGCGACACAGGTTGCCATATACATACACATAATTTTTCAGCATTTAGGGATTTAACAGAGATTGTACGTAAAAGCAAGAACTTAAGCAATATGATTTTTGAATATAACTTCCTAATACTTTCACACAATTCAAAGATACTATTCAACTCAAATACATCTAGGGACACATGTAAGGAACATAAAAGCATGCTTGTGAGTCCTAGAACTACCCAACGTAATATAATAGTAGCTACGCACGGTCTCTCGTCACTTTGTGCGTGCGTAGCCCCCGCAAATATGGACATGCAATTATTTATAATCACATATGGGGAAAATTCCCTCTTACAAGGTTAGAAAGGAGACTCACCTCGTGTATAATCCTACTTTCCGGGTCAAGAACGCGCCCGAACCTCCAAACTCGCCTCTCAAGGACTCGGAACTAGTCAAATAACGAATACATGAATTAATCTATGCTCAAAAGTATGAAATTTACCTAATTAAGTAGTTATTCAACCTACTTTGGAAAATCCCAAAAATACACCCCGGGCCCACATGCTCGGACTCCGGAAATTCTTGAAGGAAACACTTACCCATATCCTAAGGGTTATTAATATATGATTTTTGTATGATTTCATAGCTAGTTTAGTGGGTAATCCCCCAAATTTCATAAAGCCCTAGGTTTTTACTCTAACCCTTGATTTTCACTAATTAGGAGGTTAATCTACCAAGGATTTCATGTACTAAACTAATATTAGAGTAAAAATCACTTACCTTTCAGTAGCTAGGTGGATTGGCTCTTTCCCAAGCTCCCTAGGTCGACAATGGTGGAAGAAAAATGGAGAAAATGAACATTTCCCGTGTTTTAAAAGAACACACTGCCTTCAGTGGTCCCGCACCTGTGACTCAAGGACCGCACCTGCGAGCAATAGCTCGCACCTGCGGAACATGGGACAAGGGCCTGGGCTCGCACCTGCGGGCAGGAGTCCGCACCTGTGAGAAAGGGCCCGTACCTGCAAGAACTGGGCAGCCCACCTGGGGGTCGCACTTGCGAGGCTGGGACCGCAGGAGCGGTCTTGCACCTACAACTGGGCAACCGCACCTGCGGTCACACCAGATCAGGTGCACCAGCAACTGCTTCAGCTGGTATTTGGCCTTGTTTGGTGCCCGAGAGGCACCTGGGCCAACCCGAGACCCTTTCCAAATATACCAACAAGTCCCAAATCATAATACGGACTCGCTCAAGCCTTAAGAACACCCACAACAACGCTAAAACTCAAAATTACACCTCAAAACCTCTAGAACCAAACTTAGGAACTTTAAGTTTCATGAATTCGCACAATACGCCGAACCGACCTATACTACTCGGAATGACACCAAATTTTACAGGCAAGTCATAAATGACATAATAGAACTATTCCCGGTCTCAAAATTCCATTCGGACCTCGATAACACAAAAACACGCCCCACACGACAATATGAACTTAAGTAAACTCTTATATCGATATTGGGCGCCGAAACGCTCCCGGGTCATCCAAAACCCATTCCAAACATACGCCCAAGTCCGAACTCATCATACGGAGCTTCCGGAACCGTAGAAACTCGACCGAGGTCGTTTACTCAAAATATTGACCGAAGTCAAACTTGGCCTTAAAGGCCAACTTGAGGGAATCAAGTGTTCCAATATCGCTCTAAACAATTCCGAATCTCGAACCACCCGTCCCCGCAAGTTAGAAATCACAATAAGCCGCTATGTGGAGTTTCATTTAGGGGAACAGGGTCTGATAACGCAAAACGACCGGTCGGGTCGTTACATTCTCCACCTCTTAAACAAAAGTTTGTCCTCGAACGGGTCTAGAATCATACCTGAAGTGCTGAATAAGTGCGGATATCTGCTCCGCATGTCCTCATCGGACTCCCAGGTCGCTCCTCGACTGGTTGGCTCCTCCACTAGACCTTTACGACAGAAACTCTCTTGGATCTCAACTGGCGATCCTGCCTATCAATGATAGCAACTGGCTCATCCTCGTAGCCCAACTTCGCATCCAACTGAATAGTGCTGAAATCAACCACGTGAGAGAATTCGGCGTGGAGCCTCCGGAGCATGGATACATGAAAGACCGGATGAACTCCTGACAAACTGGGATGTAAAGCTAGCTCACAAGCAACCTCCCCAACTCGCCTCAACACCTCCAAGGGACCTATAAACCTCGGGCTCAGCTTGCCCTTCTTTCTGAACCTCATAATACCCTTCATCGATGAGACCTTCAACAGAACCTTATATCCCTCCATAAATGATACATCACGTGCCTTCTATTCCGCGTAACTCTTCTGTCTGGACTGTGCCGTGAGGAGCCTCTCCTGAATCAACTTCACTTTCTCCAAAACATCTCTCACCAAGACGGTGCCATATAACTTAGCCTCGCCAGACTCAAACTGTTTAACCAAAGAATTAGACCCTTTGACTAAAGCTTATTTTTAATATGAATACGGGTTATTGCTAATCAAGATAATGGAGAAAAATGAATAATAGATAATATTGCAGAAATATAGAGTTGATTGTATTCGAGAATCAGATGCCTTTACAAGTTGTATTCCCCTCCCTTATATAGGAGATTCTTACAACGTACAACTCTTGCTATGATTACTCATTAATGACTAATTATGACATTAATGAGGCGTTACAAAGGATAACGGTAATTGGGGTTCAGTTACATAACGTTCGAGTAATCAATTGTGGGTCCCTAAATCTGCTCGTAGCTTTGTCTAGATTCATTCTGACCGTGCCTCTCTCCCGTTTTGATCAAGTTGAGTTTCCCGTTGCTGATAAGTTCATGGGTTTATTGAATCGTGCCTCTTTGTACCGTATCTCTTCAAGGAGTCACGTCCAGTTGTCGTATTTTCTTATGTCCACATGACTGGCTGAGTTGTCAAAAGCTGGCTTACGTGTGAAACTCTTTTTTTCCAATACAGATAGTCCCCCCACTTACCATATATTTAGCGATTAATATTTGGTAAGTGGATATTCAATTATGGCGGGAATATTTTTCCGCCGCTTTTCCTTGAATCATTGTATCCTTCTCTGCACCATAGGTGTAATTTGTTACTTCCATTTAATGCTCATACACGTGTCCTTTTTTGATTGATTCTGCATTTACTCAGCACCTTTTAGGGCTTTTTGCGGCTGTGCCAGTCCCGAAGTGACATCTTCAATTATGACTTTTCATTATTATTTTCCTTTTTCTTCATCTTTGACGGTTTTCTTCAAGTATAAATACATGTTTTCTTTTCTTTGCTTCCACGAAACACTTTTCTAACTTTGTCTTTTGTAAAGAACTTTCTTCTTTGCCTTTGTAAACATGTCTTCTTCAAACCAACCTCAAAGAGTAATAGATATTGAAAGTTTAGCGCCTTCTTCTGCTCCGACTAGGAGTTGGAGGGGTGGTAGACTTAGAAGTCTAGGATCCACTCCTTCGAGGCGCTCTTCTTCTTCTCAGATCATTCCTCCTCCTTCCACTAGATCTCCAGTTTCTCCGAGATTTAGGGTTTCTCGGTCTTTGTCTAGAGGTAGAGGCGAACGCCTTCGTGAGCCTGGAGTCGATGAAATTGTCCCTGCTGAGTTTGTTTTTGCTAGGGATAGTCAAGTTCTTGTAGATCAATCTTCTTCTCTTGATAGTGTAGAAAGATATCCAACCCTTATAACTGAGGGTCAAATTTCCCTTGTTCGTAGGGAATGCTTTTGGAAATCTGACTATCCTATCTATATTTCGAATAGTAATCAAAGAATAACGTCTTACAAGATGGGATATTCTTTTGTTTATACGTATCCTTTCACTTTAGGGTTTAGACCCCCCATTGACCCAGTTATAATTGAGTTTTGCCGTTTTTTCAATATCTGCTTAGGACAAGTTGGCCCGCTTGTGTGGCGAGTTGTCGCATGCCTTAGGAGTTTGGATTCTTTAGCCTAGGTTCCTTTTACCTTCAACCATCTTATTCACCTCTACTCTCCTACCTTATTTCGTGAAGGGGTTTTTACTCTGACTGCTAGAAGCAAAAGAGTGCTGGTAACCCCTGGAGATGATAAGGATAGGGGTTGGTACCTCCGGTATGTTGCTGTACCCACTGCTGGTTTAGTGGGTGAAGAAAATCTTCCCTTCCCTGAGAAGTGGAATCGCGCACGTGAGTATGCTTTAGCTCACATTTACTTCTTCTTGTTTTGACTTGAGATGTTTTATTTAACACCACATCTGTTTTTTTTCTCTCAGCAATCATGGATACTGTTGAGAATGTCTCAGGTATTCGTGATTGGTCGAAAAATTGTTATGTGTTGCTCTTTCAGAAGAAAGATCTTGGAAATACCTCGATGGGAGGTATGGTTGGCAAGTAAAGACCCACGGTAAGTGAAGCTCTTGTTCTTGCTTCTTTCCTTACCCGAATCTTTTTTTTTGTCGTTTAACTTTTTTTCCCTTTTTAATAGGGTTCTCTGCTCGTGGGGGTGTCTGCTTCCTCTATCCCGAAGATGTCCTTGGCTCAAGCCCAGGAAATTATTGTTAGTTTATCTTCCTCGAAGAGGAAGATTAGTGAGTCTCATTCCATAAAAGAAGAGGAAGAGGGTGCTTTAGTGCACAGTCCACGAAGAAGGCGAATGGTTTTAGATGATGATCCTACTGCCTCAACCTTGCCTTCCGTGTCTGTGATTGAGCCCCCTGTCTTTGATGATGTTTCACATTCCCCTATTCATGATGGTATTGATCTTGCTCCTGACGACGTCCCTTTGGCTGCTGTCTTTGCTTCTTTGAGAGAAGCTTTTTCGTCTATTCCTTTGGCTATCTCAACTACTGCTGCTTCTTTGCCTGTAACTTCTTCAACCCTTCATCTTTCCGTGCTTGCTTCTTTGCCCGTGGCTTTCCAGCTCCTCAACCTTCTGTGCCTGTTGCTGTTCCATCTCTGCCTGTTTCCATGCCTTCCGTTAGGGAAGTAGGGTCTTCCAGCAGAGAGATGTGGCAGGTGGTAATAGAGGTTTCAGCTGAGGGAAACCTTTTCAAGAAGAGTGGTGAGCCTGAAGTGTGGCTCAAGCCTTTGATAGGTCCCACTGGGAAAGCAAATCTAGCTAGCCACGGTGCTCTTACATGGGCCAATGAGGTCGTGCATACCTCTTTGAAGGTATGGTGTAAGTTATCCTCTTTCACTCTCGTATATGAAATTTACCATATCTGACTGGTTTATTTCTTGTAGATTAACCTTATAGGCATGGAGCTTATGAAGAGGATTTCAAACACAGACTAAGAGACAAGAGAGTTGCAGGCAGAAGTTGATGATTGGAAAGCACAATATGATAACCTAAGGATTGACATGGATGCTTTAGAAGAGGAAATGAGTACCTTGAAGCGGCAGATGAGACTTATGGAAGCAGAGCTAGCAGTGGAGCGGGCTTCTTGCAGTCAAGCTGATAAAGATAAGAGTGTTCTGGAGTCTTCGTTCG